>JAVQJG010098570.1:0-14576 GCA_036024015.1 Craterocephalus amniculus
CAAACCTGAGACAACTGGAGCAGTTTTCTCATGAGGAGTGGGCCAAAATACCTGTTGACAGCTGCAGAACGCTCATTGACAAATACAGAAATCGCTTGATTGCAGTGATTGCCTCATAAGGTTGTGCAACAAAATATGAAGTTATGGGTACCAAAATTTTTGTCCAGGCCTGCTTCATTAGTTTGTTTTTTTAAATGATTATGTTAATCAGCGATTCAAAAGTGATGGCTGATTTGATTATTTAATTTTCAATAAATTTTTATTTATTGTTACTTTTGTAAGTTTCAAGTGATTTCAGTGAGAATTGTGGGTTTCTCCTTCTTTAACTGAGGGGTACCAACAATTTTGTCCACGTGTGTATCTACATTTCATCTTTGAAGTAAAGTTACAGAAATGCATGCACTTTTTCAGGATATTCTCATTTTCTGAGTAGTACCCGTATTCATTGGGGACTCTCTCCATTTTAATGTTACAGCAGTATTTCTATGTTAGAACTGCAGGCTTTTACCAAAGAAGAGCAGGATATTCTTCCTAGCAGCAAAAATCTGCAGACTGACAGTCTCGTGTGTTTGCCCTCGATGGCGCGACTGTTGTTGCAACAGACACTCAGTTGTGCATGAAGCTTTATTGATAGTTGTACAGGTGAATTACAGATAGTTGAAAGCACATAATATCAGTCAGACCAGAGATGATTCATTTTATCACCTCTCTACCTTACATTTCCAACACGATGAGGAAGAATCTGTGTCATCTTAATTTTGATAGTGTGATGTTCAAATTACAACCGGACAGATTTAGCCTGATGCAGACAGAAGCCCCATGGAGCTCATTTTGTCGATGTGTGGTTATGAATCGCTGGTCCCATCCCTCTGTGAGCTCCATGCGGCTTGGTGTTGGGTTTTTGTGGCAATCCGTCGTTATGTACAGCCATTAATTTGGAGTAAGGACTTCGATGACGTCACTTGCGGGCCGCATCACAGTGCCTGTAATGGCTGTAAATAATGACGGATCACCACATAAATGAAACTCTAAGTCGCAAGGAGCTCACAGAGGGATCAGACCCGCGATTCATAAAAACGCATTGATAAAATGAAGGAGTTTTGTGGTAGAAATTGGCTTAGTTAGAGGCTGTGCAAGCTGGCCCCGTTCTCTCCCATTATATTGGATGTGCGCTGATCACCAGTGGATGTAAATATCTCCCGAAGGAGTTTGAGTTACACCAAAACTGTCTGGGTGAGTAAATGATCGTATTTCTTGCTAGAAAATATGTCCAGGTTGCAAAAAACTGAACTTATCCTTTTAAGAGAAAATGCAAATCGTATTCCTCTATAAAGGATTTATTCTTAACGGCAGTGAATAACACACTCACAACAAGTACAATGCAAACAAAGATATTTTATTATTATTATTATTATAAATTCAATTTTATGTTGTAAATTAAATTATTATGTCTTTGGCTATCTTCTCGTGTTACCGCATGTGCATCAAGGACTTCTGGCATCAATCGTGCCCTCGTGTGGGCTGCAAGGAATTATGAGCTCAAAACGATTAATTGCAATTAATTTATTTTAATCAAGTACTTTCTTATCGACGATTAATTGATAAGTTGATACTGTTTGCACACCTAATTCTAAATATTCCTTTACAAAGTTACAAACATCCACAGATGAATGTGAAGTGGACAGGGACGGATGAGGCGTTCAAAGATGGTGATAATAATGTTGTAAACATCAGAAATGA
This sequence comes from Craterocephalus amniculus, assembly GCA_036024015.1. Lineage (NCBI taxonomy): Eukaryota > Metazoa > Chordata > Actinopteri > Atheriniformes > Atherinidae > Craterocephalus > Craterocephalus amniculus. The sequence goes on from JAVQJG010098570.1 coordinate 1,741, forward strand.
CAGTGTAAAATAAGAGCAGAAAGCAGTTTGAATCATGCTCACTCTTTCTAACTTAAGAGCTCATTTATTTACAGTCTGTCTGCCTGGTCCCGCTCCATGTACTGAACACGGGATATTATGCCCGTCGGGATGGAGATGTCTGTTGAGTTTTACTCAGGCGTTTATTAAAGTAGATGAAGATGTCAAACAGCGAGCGGCTGTCATACAGTTGACACTTCGACTCACTCTGTCTGTGTTTTACCCACAAACAGTGAGCCTTTCTCAGGCGTGCTGAAGTCCAGGTGTAACTCATTACATCCCGAGTGGTTAGATTCCATTTAGGTGTGCTGGCAAGCTGGCACACCTACCTGCAATGTAGCACAAAGCCAGAATTAATATTAAACACACCTGTTCTTGAAACTTTGAGCTCAGTGTGATGGTTTACTCAGTGATGTTTGGAACTTTAGTCACGGTCTCTTCCCTCCCAGGTGGCAGCAAACCCCCTACCATTAATGACAAAGCCTGGAGGGTTTAAATGATTCTTGCACAGGATCTCCGTTTCTCTCAAGTGCCCTCTCTCAGTTGCTGTTAGAGAAAGTTTTATTTTACTGCTCTTCTATTTATTTGTGCATGTAAAAAGCATATCAATCAATGTGGTGTGAAGGCAGCTACATGAAGTCAAGCCAGACACTTTCTCTGCATTTCTACTCCTGATAAGCTTTACATTTCTAGCGTTTTGTTACTTGTCTTTCACTTATAGAGCCAGTGGTGGAGAGAGAACATTCATTTAGTGTGTCATGCTGATATTGTCTAAACTGCTGCCCGAGAAATGTTTACACATCATTTATTGTGCGAAAAGACCAGGACTAATAGTTTTTAAATTGCTGAAAACAAACCATAATTTATGCAAATATTATTGTATTTTTTAAAACCATAGAAGTAACTCTGCCGATGAAGGGAATGTAAATTTTGAATAAAAGTTTTAATCCACTAATGTATCAAATGTGTTTATAACTGGAGAACTGAATGATATTTAACAAAAAAAATATAGCTTTAATAATTGTATATTCAGAGTTTAGCTTTTGTGCAGCTTTGCTTCCGATACGTTCAAGCTGCAGAAGTCTGACTGGGAAAGTATGACAGAGGAAAGAGCTACTGTATTATCTGGAGTGTAAGTCGTATCAGTCAAGAAAATGTGCTATGAAGACATAAAAACCATATGTAAGTTGCAGTGGACTATAAGTTGCATTTATTTGGAAATTTATTTAACATAGTCCAGGACCAAGAACAGACATTTAATCTGGAAAGGCAAGTTATCCAACTACACAATAGCACACAGAACAACAGGTTGAATAGGTGTCTGGTGTGTTAATGTTGCATGTTAACAGCTACATAATGGCACAAAGGACACAGCTAGGAGGCTGCATAGGCAGAGTTAAAATAGGCATATACCGTAGTTTTACAGGTCTACAGCGCTATAGTGTCTGTTGACAGAAATGTTTACTTCTTGGTTCATGTCAGTCAGTTTAAATAGGTATGTATATCTTAACATGTTTTTAATGCCAAAGTTGCACCTGACTAAATATCACAGGACCAGCTGAACCATGAAGAGTTAGTCTGCAAAATAGTGAATTCCCTCCAGACAAATGGGTTCATTAATCTTTGTCAGATTTCTGTGATTGTACAGGTGGGCCGTAAGGTTCCAAACTTAGGAAAATGTTTATGCACTTTTTTTTATGTTTCAGAAACTGGTAAAAGCATTTGACTAAAGAGTAACAAACTGTAATTGTACAGATGGCTGGGATTATTTTTAAACATTTTTATATTATAGAAAATGGTTTTCCAACATAAAATGTTTATTTCTCCTATATATGGAAACTTATGGCCCACCCTGTAGAAAATGACCCGTATGTCATTGTGGAAGATGGTCGGCCAGCCTGTAAAGCGTAACATAAAAAGTTACAGAGAAAGGAGGAAATGCATCCAGTATGTTTTACCACCTGCAGGATAATCAGCTGGATTTAAAAATGCTCAGGAATTATATTAAAAAGACATTTAGTTTTTCCTGATGTAACATTGACATGTAATGTTACCATTTCATTTGCAGTTTTGTAATTGGTTTGGTTTGGTTTGGTTTGGACTTGCAGCAAAACATTACACCTTTCTTTTTCAATCCTGTAACAGCACTCCACAGTGGTGACTTCCCTCCTCGGATCATTTTCCTGAATGATGATGTGCTAAAAATCCTGAAATTCGTCTGTTTCATGACTCTGTTCCCTGATATACTAAAACTACTGTTCGCACCAGTGCACGAACAACTCCGTATTGAATTAGAAGCACTGAGAGTGCAGACCTCTGTCAAGCCATAAGGTCAGCCTCCTGAGGAAAACCCCAAAACTCCCAACAGCCCACCAAGTATCCCCTGACATTAAACCTTCTGGATCACCAGATCCTGAATATCAACTAGACCCGGGTCAAACAAGGTCAAATTATTATATCTACCATGATGTCATCTTGTGATTCCTTTTAATTTATTTTTTGAATATATTCATCCATTGTTTTGCCAGTGATTCTGGGCTTTATCTTTCGAGTTAAAGGATCCTGGCCTAATGTTATCCAATGGCCAATGGGCCCGTCCCAGGGCCGTTTGGTCCATAAAGGGTTAAGGCCTATTTATGCTCCCTCATGGATGTAAATGGGGATGTTCGTTCCAAACGTTTTCATGCGCCACTCTTTTGCGTTGCTGTGATTAGCCTCCACTGGGGGGGACTGATGAGTTCAAAGTTAACTTCGCAATGCAATGTTAGTGTCAGACAGCGGTCGGTGATTAACGCGCTGCTGTAAAGTTGTCTCTAACCACCAACACGCCCTGAACACCCGCATTACCTTATTTTAAAAGCTTTTGCAACTTCTAATGTTTTCGTTCCTGTCTTCATTCTTCCTTTATGGTTTTCCTCTTCCCTTTGCTTTTTTTCTTCTTTGTCTTCTTATTCTTCTTGTTTGCCCTCATCTTCTTCGTCTTTGTCTTCTTCTTCTTCAGTTTGTTTCTGCTCAACACTGCCACCACGGTTTCTGGTGGTATTACTCCATTACTCTGTTAAAATACGCAGTTAAAAAACCAGCCAGCAGTTTTCTAGTGTTAGAAAATTTCCTGGATCCGGATAGAGATCCAGATCAGCCCAAAAAGTAATCTGTTGTTCCTTACATTGTTTTGGAGATTTCCTGGATATTTTATCAAAATCGGTCCATTGCGTTTTGAGGTATTTTGCAGACAGACAGACGCCGCTGCCTTGGTGGAGGTTATAATGAAGTTATTTAAAATGGTGTCTTCATTATTTTGTCCATCTTATTCAGTTTATGCTGATTTGTCTGAAAATGTAAAAACCAAATGAAAAATCGGTTATCATTTATCAGACTATTTAAAATATTCCACTGGATGGGAAGTTCCCGTGAACTGGAAAATCAATAAATTGCCACACGTTTTGTTGTTTTCTGGAGTTTTTACTTGTGTCGGCTTTAATTATTGTCACATCAACCTGTTACGACAATACTTATCATGGTTTTATTTATTAATTTAGCTGTTTGCCTTTCTGAGATTAAACTGATGCCCCCACAGTGGTGGGGCGTATGCTGAGTAAACGGTGTGTTTATGTGTCGGGTGCATTCTTCGTCCTTATAACCACAATCTGCTTGAAAGTGTCTGCTCTGATTTGCTCTGTATCTGCAGCCAAGCCACATCTGGATTGTATGACCCAGTCTGCAGAATCTGGCAAACAACACATGGAAAAATACTGCAGATAATGATTCAACACACCGCTGCCTTGTCAGTCTGTGTGTGTGGTGTGTGTGCGTTTGTGAAACGATTTGAGAGCTGAGGGTTCGTTTACAGTCCGTCTCAGACTGATGTCTGATAAATCTGCTCTGAGATGTCACAGATGATCCTGGTAGAGCGGCTGCGACTTGGATACTGGACTGTTCGATTCCCAGATTCTTCCTTTAAGAAAAAGCTGCTCCAACTTTAGAATAAAAGTGTAGTGTGAATTTAAAAATCGTTAAGACTAGAAATTCAAATATGTGGAATGTAAATGCAGTCGGTTCATATTTAATCAGTGGAAATTTTGCATCTCTCATCTCCTTTTAAAAGAGTTTTACCTATTTATTTTTAACTTTAGCTGTTTGTTGCTACCACCTCCTGTGTATTTGTCGGCACTCCCTCTTGTCCTGCTAGATAAATGAGTCATTTGAGACCTGCTCGGCCCTCAGAGTGCTGGTGACTGTCAGCAGTTTCCTACATAATATCAGTTCATACACACATGCTACATATTAGTGGTTGGGAAACTGATGAAAAGTTAATATTCTTGCAATTTCATTGATACAAACCATTTGTGACCACAGCTGCAGCAGTAAATAAGAAAATGAAAATCACAAATTGTAGGTAAATCACCTTTAATGCATCCGGGTACTCCAATGATCAAATTCCATCGACTAAAAATAATAATTCAGTTCTTTGAATATTTTCCCATAAACATAATTTCTTCATTCTCACAAGCTGTATGTAGCTGTGGCCACGTTTCACAGATGTGCTCTGATAAGTGGCTGGAATACATTCAGATTAGATTACACTCACTTTGTCAGCTTCTCCTTCCACCTTAGATGAGCCTTCTCCTTCAGTCTTGGTGTCATAGATTCAACAAAGTGCTGGAAACTTTCTTCAGAGGTTTTGCTCCATATTTACTAGGGTTGCAAAGGGGAGTTAAATTTCTGGAACATTTCCATAAACTTTCCATGTGAAGTTAAGCTAGGGAATTCTCGGAATATTCCAAATTGGAATCTATGGGCATATTTGGGATTTTATGGTAGATACCTGGAATTTGGGGACAATATATGCAATTATTTTATTCTTGTTATGATACAGAGTTTATTTTGTCATAAGTAGACATCCATGTGAAATAAAACCATTACAGCAGTTCTATTTGAACAAATGTTTTTCCAAAATATAACTTTAAATAAAAAGGCTGACGAGGCAGTGGTGTGATGAATCATTATGTGCAGTACTTTTTTCATATAAACTCCAGGGTTAAATAAATCTTCTGTGCATGGACTCTATTGGTGTGATCCCATCACATGCACAGTGCATGTAGAGGGATAGAGGATAGCCATGTAGCAGGCTGTGTGTAGATATTCAAGTTTGCCTGTATTAAATCTTAAACAAGATTATGCTACAATATATTTTCCTCAACTGTATTTAAATTCCCTATAAGGGAATAAATCTTCAATTTAGTAAATTTCTGGTTAACTCCCAAACATCCGTTTTAATTTCTGTTTAAAGTTTCCAACTGAAAATTCCCCAAAATTTTGCAACCCTAATATTGACATGACAGCAACACACAGTTGTTGCACATCAGTGATTAGAATCTCCCGTTCCACCACATCCCACATGGTGGCTGTGGAGGCTGTTGGAGGACAGTGGACTCATCGTCATGTTGGAGATGATGTGAGCTTTGTGACATGGTGCATTTCTATCAGAAGATGCTCCACTGTGCTTATAAAGGGATGAACATGCACAGCACCCCCCAAAGGTCAGGAGAGGAATTTTCCTCTTCAGAGGAATTGCTGAAATGATATTGAATTGAGTGAAGAAATATTGCGATCCAGCGATTCATCAGTATTTTTACCCACCCCCTAGCATCACGTCTTTTCCAACAGACCTGAATTCCCTGATCCTCATGTCATTCAGCTCTGCAGAGGTCTGGTAACGAGCCAGTCATTTGATTCAGGTTTGTTAGGACAAAGGATGCATCCAGAAGTCTCAGAATAGTATATCTCAAAGACTGGACTTGGTTGAAACAATAAAAAATCCACTGTATATTTATAAACATGATGCTGTTACTGCTTAGTTCTTATTTCCATCTTCCATGAAGGGACAAACCTTTCAACCAATCAACAGATTGCAGTGTGACACGCTTAACCCTGTAGGATTGGATCAGTAAAACTGGAACCCCAACAGAACGGTTCCCAAAAAAGGAGAATGGCTTGAATTGGGTATTCTGGCAGGCTTCCCAGTTTTTACTGGTAGAAACGCCGCAAAATGCTCCCCGTCCAAGACAGACCCCTTGGTGGAAATTATGCTAAAGGGGCCCAAAGTGTGCCAAGAAAACATCACCCACACCAGTACACCAGCAGCAGCACCAAAGTGATCCTAGCAGTTGAATGTGGAGCTAAAACAGAGACCCATCAGACCGGACAACGTTTTCCATCTTCTATTGTTCAGTTCTGGTGACTTTGTTTGAATCGTAGCCTCAGCTCCCTGTTTGTAGCTGACAGGAGGGACATCCAGTGTGGTCTCTGCTGCTGGAGTTCATCTCCTACCAGTCTGCCCATTCTCCTCTGACATCAACTACTGGACATTTTCTCTTCTTCAGACCATCCTCTGTAAACCCAAGAGATGGTTGTGTGTGAAAATCCAAGCAGATCAGCAGTTTCTGAAACACTCAGACCAGCTTATCTGGCACCTACAACTAGGGTTGAACAATTGATCATTTTAAAATTGAATTTTTAATTTCAAATATTGCAGTAAGCAAATTGCAAAGGATTTTGATTGATTTTCCTTTTTGAAAAACACAGAGGACAGAAAGAAGTCCAACTTCTGAAATATATTGTTGAAATGAATCTACAATATCGAAGTATAAACCGAAGTGTAAAGGAAATGTAACCTTCAGAGTTTTGGCCAAAAGGTTGCATCTTACAGTTAGTTGGCCGTTCATTTCTCGACTTTGGCTCCTTCAATTATAAAATAAAACGGTTCAAATTTTGATGTCGTCTCATGTGGTAATCCTCCATCTCGTGTAAAACATTGCGACATTATCACAGAATGGAAGCTTATATTTAAAAGAATAAATCACAAACCAGGTCACTGGTAATATTTGTCAGTAAAACTCGCAATCAAGATTTTCTCCAAAGCTGCTCTGTCCTACCAACTTTCTGAGGTTCAAAGTCACTTAAACCTTCTTTCTCCTCTTTTTGATACTCAGTTTGAACTGAACTTCAGCAAGTCGTCTTCACCATGTCTACATGACTACATGCACCGAGTTGCTGCCATGTGATTGGCTGATTTGATATTTGAATTCAGGAGTTGAACAGCTGGACTGTGATTTCTCTAAAAACCAGCTGCCTTAACCTTAAACTGGTTGGTTTCCAATGGTTTATCAAGTATTGTTTTAGTCCTTTTGTGTTCTTTCATTTATTTGGATTTTTTTTTTGTGAAAGTACTGATGAGTAAAGGAGCAGGATCTGATCTCATATTTATTTTTTGGTATCCAAAACAATCAGATTCTAGTCAAAGTTTGTTTTATTTGATCTGTTTTCCACTGTTTGTTTGGTGAAAACAAGTTTTATTGCTGCTTCAGGACGATAAACTGAAAGCCTCCACTAAAACTTTCCAGATCCACACATCTCATTAGAAGCACTCATGATAAGGTTGTTGCCTTTACAACCAGTTTGCTTTAACTGCCTGCACACTGAGGATTTAATCTGTTTCATCAGTCCATGTAATATCAAACCAGGGATCTCTGCGTGTCTGCCTTTTGATAGTACTCCACTATAAGGCGGGATGCTGCCATGTTTCCATCGGCTCCGTGTGGAATAACAGTCATCTGGAAATTTAGCCCGACTGCCGTCTAGCCCTGTGCCCCCACGGAAAACTCTGGAAATCCTTTAACAAAATGTCCCAGGCTCAGTCAGACACAGCAAACCAGACCAAATGTGATATATTGCATATAAGGAAGCACATTATAGTGTAACAACCAATGATTAAGAAGTTGCTGTTTGCTGTGGTTTTAGGAGTTCTACTAGGCTTTCTGGACGAATTAAATGAAATTTATGACAGCGAATTCCCTCAGTTTTGGTGTAACTGCAGTGCTTTGTGAAATGACATGATTGGCGTTGTAAACTAGTTCTGATTAAAGGAATGCATGAATATAACTTCATGAGCTAATAACAGAACCCCAAGTTTTTGTGTTTGCTGTTGAGGGAAAAGCACATTTCTGAGCTTTTTTGGAGAAAAATCAACCATCAAAACATTTAATTTATGACTCCCAGATGATGTTTTGCAATAATCTGAATAGTTTTTCTGGGCCACCATCTGAAAGCTGGAACACAAACCTGTACACTGCCTCGAATTGAGATCAAATTCCAGCAGATGTTCTCCTCTCCCGTCTACGCGACATGGACTTTGGCGAACATAAAGAAAACACCCTGCAGCGTTCATAACACAGTTGAATTAATTTAATTGAAATGCACACAGCATTTGCAACTGATTCTAATTTCTAAAGCTGCCCCACAAATATAAAACACGTTTGCTATTATATTTGTTTTCAGCTTTTATAATTTTTTACTAAATAACTTTTAAATAAATAACACCAGTAACGGTGTGAAAGGGAAACTTGACCCTTTCTGTTTATCGTTTATACTCTGGTTCAGGTTCAGACAGTCAGGTTTATTCCAGATTTGACCTCATCTGCTCTCCTTTTACCAAGTACCAAACTTTCATATTATTAATAACTTCTTATCAAAGAATCTGTCTCAAAGCTAAATATAAATTCTTCTGTCTGTTTCTATATTTAATTGCTTCAGATATTTCATTTTGCCTTATTGTAACATGGGTTGTCAACTTTGATATAGATGTACATGTAAATATTTCCACTGCTTATGAATTCTGCTCTTTTTTGGTTCTATTTGTAAGTGTACGAATGCTTGTTTTGTCTTTTCTTATCACGTCGACTCTTTTAACCCTTTTCACATTCACCCATTCAGACATGCATTCATGCAGCTGTCTTTTTCTTGTTGTTGGGTATATTAGTCTAAATATACTCTCGCTCACTGATGAGCAGGTTGGGTATAACATGAGATTCAGTATCTCACAGAAACGTTTTAATCCTGAACAGAAGTCTGTGCGGAGACGAGAATTAAGTGGAAAAATACTGTTTCTGTATTTATTGAGGTTTTTTCCATATTACTGTTATACACAGAAAAGAAAAAAATAAGCTTTTTTGTTTTTAAAGCTTTTTTGACAACAAAATCAAATTTGCTTAGTCAGTATTTATTAATGTTGGCCTTTCTCCTTTGGAGTGCTGAAATTCACTTAGACAAACTGATTATCATCTTCTGAGCCGAATCCTGATGGTGAGTCATTCTTGCCTTATCAGTGCCTCAGGGTGAGCCCGGATTGTGGATTGTGCTTGTTCACCATCACTCACAAGTTATCAAGTGGCTTAAGATCTGGGCCTAGGATTAAACAGTTCAATGGCCCATGACACGGTGCCCCTTCTTGTTTCAAGATGCTATGAATGTCACTGTAGCGTTCCCACTCGCCGGATGAGAAGCTACCTCGTACATCTACGATAAAGCTGTCTGGGGCAGCTTTACGGTAACTTGCTGACCTTTCTTTTTCGTTCACCTACTTCAAACATTTGATATTCCAGACCTTTCAAATATACAGATGTGTGCTTCACCAGAGAATAACTGTGTCCATCCCTTTCTCTGCGCTGCTTTTCACACAATTGACCATAACATCCTGTTAGACCTACTGGAGAAACTGGGTGAGAGTATCCAGTCTGAAGACCTAGTTGAATAATAGTAACCTCTTACTATCAATTAGTATCTATGAAGGTGTTACCATTGCTTAATGTTAGTTAAATAATCATGAACTTTTTTGCATCATCTGCGAGTTTCACCTGAAAGCTGAATAGCCATAGCTTTTTGTTAGTAGTGTGTATCGCTGTCTCAGCAGGGGACTCTGCTCCTGTACAAAGCCTCAGTGTGTGTGTGTTCGCACATTCAGTACAATATGAATGAAAACAAAGAAATAAACGAGTAAGAAAATCTGTTTGGTCTATTATCTTTCCCCTGTGATAATGCCAGTTAGTGTATTATTCATTGTTGGATAACCTGATTAGTCATCTTTTACAATGAGGTATAGCTTGTAAGGATCATGCTTCTGAGAATTTGTGTTTTTGTAGGAATGAGGAATAATCGACTAAATACTAATTTTCCATACTTTTTTGTGCTCAGTTTAAAACAACCCAAATTTACCAACATGACCGAAGCATCAAGGTTGCCACTCAGTCAGGAACGTACAAACAGAAGCATGACTAGATTTTTATATTTTGTCAATTTTGTTCTATTTTGTGTTTAATAAGTAGCACATTTCATGTGTTCGCCCATCATGTAGGAAAGTGTCAGCGTGTCCTTCACCACACTTGCCTGTTTCTTCGGCTGTATCGCCAGACGATGATTCAGAGACCTGCAACAGAGTAGATATGAGCTGCATCTGTTTTGCAGATTGTTTTAATGGTATTTATTGTTTTTCAGGGTGGAGGAGAGCAGGGATCTTCTACTGTTAATCAGGACTTTAAGGGCTTTCTCAGACAGATGTGATGACCGGACCAGAACCTTCCAGCATTTCCAAGTAAGTGAGGACGTGTGCGCTGAAATGACCTTGAGTCAGGCTAAACACTCCACCTCACGAACCTGCTCTCTGGACTGTTTAACCATCTGGCTGTTATTGATGTGACTCATGGTTTGGTCAGGTTGGTTCTTTTCTACGTTGAAACACAACAGATAGAACGGATACGGCGTGTTGACACAATTTGGCTGCATGTTTCTTTTGTCTTGTTGCTTCTGAGATCTGGGTATAGAGATGGTAAATACTTTGATTGTGGGCATGTCAGTCTGTCAATGCAGACATGAAAAAGTAGCTTCAGGCTGGATTCAATCTTTAACTCTTTCTGTGTTCAACTCTGATTTTGCCTTTTTTAACAAACAGTTTAAGAATAAAAGGTCCAGATTTCTCTTTGTGGCTCTGGAGATAAATGGATTGATGGATGCACTAGTTTCTGAACAATGATATTTAACTTGGTGGATTTTCTTTTGTCTCATTAAGAGAGTTCTTTTTTATTTTTCTTTGAAAAGTTCAAAGTTAATAGAATTTAGAACAACTTCTGTGTGTGTGTGCGAGTTTATAGCAAGTGAATCTGTGTGTCGCTCAGGTTAACGGCCACGAAAGAGTAGAAAAATGAATGTTTTGAATGTTAGACCAGTAGGTGTTAATAATAGTAAATATGAGGGTGGGACTTGAATAAAGGATTTGCAGTAAAATGTCAAATACTACATCAGTCTGCAGATGCAGTATGGAACATATTCCCCTGTTCACTTGGAGAATGTATCGTTCTGCCAAGTTGGCTGTACTGAAAGAGAATTAGCCTGCATTTTCCACACTGATCTGTGCACTCCAAACTCTTCTTTTGCTTAACTTGCACTTTGTTCAGCGTTTGTATGGAAAGTGTAATGATTCTGCTGTAATGTATTCCATTATTTAATGACAGGCAAAACATGAACTTAAAGGAGTAAACATATAGGAAAAAAAACAAACCAGAAACACAAGAGTTATGTATAATTGATGGGAGGAATCTTAATGTTTTTTTTGCTGGAAGACCACAGAATTAAGCAGGCAGTCTCTGCTGTACAGGGCGGCAGATGATGGTTGGCTTCATGCTGTTACAACCCAGACTTTTATGAGCATGCAGCCAGACACTGATTGTAATTATTTCTGCTTTGTAGAGACATCAGTGCAAACATCTCCACACACAGATGCACAAACATCTGCGTATTACATTTAATGGAGAGGAGTGGTTGCATTTGACTATTATAAATGTTTACCAGCAGTGTGGCTCAGCTGTCAGTCCGATTTTTTTTTCCCCCCCGCTGTTTTAATTTTGCTTCAAGCAATCAGACTTTGTTGTAATCTTTTGAAGTGATCTTCATCTACAGTACTCCGCTTTCTGAGGGTCTTTCAAAGTTTTCTTTCAAGTGTTTTCACAGAGGTTTTTTTGGACTTTTCAGAATAATGTTTTTTTTGGTTTGTTTGGTTTTTTAAGTTGCTTAATATTGACCCTTTAAATTATTCAAAGAGGCTCCTAGCTCAAGAGATGAACCAGCATTGTGTCAACAAAGGACAGACAGCAAAGAACCACATGTAATCGGCCATATCTGAACAAAATAAGGGTCCTCAAGACTGTTTCAGAGTTTTCTAGTTCAACATAAAGGAGACACTGTCTGGCATTGAAAAGAATCAGTGCTGTCAAAAATTACTGAAAATATTGCTCACACATGAAGGATGATTGATACACAATGTATGCCTGTATTTCTTCTACTGTAGGCTGGGTGATATGGTAGAAATACTATCAAAATACTTTTAATTACCAGTCAAAAGTTTGGACACATTTTCTCCTTAGTGTGCTGAAACTTTTGACTGGTAGTGTAGTTTAGTCCTGTTAGTTTCAAAGGGGCATAATGCATTTTGCTATGAAACATGAAAGAGCTGTTGTCATCTCTTTCCTTCACTTTGAATGCCTGTCACGTGACCAGTTGATGGTTTTTTTGTTTGTGTCTTTCCAGCAATCAAATGTGTCTGCTACTGATTGCAAAAATGCTCACTTAGCATCACATTCCAGTGGCCTCCACACTCAGCAGATTTCAAACCATCTACTGTAGCACTTTTGGGATGCGTCTTATTGTGAATGAACTAGCAAATCTGGTGCAAGTATGTGATGCTATCAGGTCAATATGATCTCTTTCCAACACCTTGATGAATCTGACTCCAAGAATTCAGGCAGTTCTGGAGGGAAACAGGGGGTCGAAACCGGTATTGGCAAGATGGACGCGATTAAGTTGCTGGTGAATGTCCATCCATCCATTTTCTGAACCGCTTAATCCAATTGGGTCGCGGGTGTGCTGGAGCCTATCCCAGCTGTCAACGGGCGAGAGGCGGGGTACGCCCTGGACAGGTCGCCAGTCTGTCG
>JAVQJG010098584.1:0-37317 GCA_036024015.1 Craterocephalus amniculus
CCCCCCCCCCCCAAAAAAAAACATGCTGTAGGGATCTCTTTTGTTTTGTTTTGTTGTTTTTTGTTTTGTTTTGTTTTTTTGTTTGTTTTTTTTTTACACCATTCTTTGCTGTGACGTTACATAGATTGCTATGTATGTAGTATAAATGTTGCTATAACAAATGTGTTTGGTAGCAAATTGTCAAATATTAAAATTAAAACTTAATAAAAAGACGGACATCATACTGTATAAACCCACAAGGGCCAAATTATGTATATTAGGAGGTTCATAAAAAAACTATTAAATACAAAAAAATACACAAACTGCCACTTTTAAGTACACTACTATATAGGTAGATAGAAAAAATAGGCATGTTGATGTTGCAAGAGGCTGTAAAAAAAGCTACAAGAGAATCATCCACTCGGTGCCATTGTAGTTGACATGACGCGACTGTAATCTGTCGATTTCTTCTCTGGTTTATTAAGATGCTAATGATAAATAGTTTGAATGTTTCCTTAACGGCTGTGATGTTCCTGTTCTATTTTATGCTCTTATCTTTTTGTTTGTTTGTTTTTCCTGTTATTTTAAATGGTTCTAAAACCATGTTTTTTTGTAATGAATAAATGTTTATGCTGTACAGTCTCTGTAGCATGCAGTTCTGTATTAATAAAAGCAACTTAGTATGTGCACATCTCTGTTTTCCTCATTTACTCCAACATGCACTGACAGGTGCACAGACTGAAAGAAAAAGGCTGTTCACTGGTTAAAGACAGACCAACAAATTATATGGTGTCACTGGAGAATATATATAGTTTTTAAAACAAAGGAAAATACTAACTCTGAATGATATCTTAGTGAAAAACACAGCATTGTCTTATGAAGTGGAAATATTTGGCCAAAATTCCTTAAGTGAAAATGACTATTCTTGTATAACAGAAACCTATAAAATATTTACAGCAGAAAGTTTTTGCTGAAATGTACTCGCAGGCTGTACCAATTCATATATTTGTATTTTTCAGCTGAAATAACTCTAGCATGGTTAGTTTCTAAATGGTCTTGGGATGCAAAGATGGAAAAAAACATGAATTTCATATTGAGGATGCATTTTAAAACAGGCCTTTTAAAACGGGTTTATTTCCCTCATGTCACTTCAGTGGATTTCTAGATTTGATAGTTTTTGTTTAACCTCTTCATCATCCACTTATACATGCGCACCACATGATAGATTGAATATAAATGACCAGAAATGTTTATTATATTTGCATACTTCACACCCAAACTAGTATCAATGTTTACATTTTATCAGCTCCCATCAAATCACAATATTATGACCAATAATGCTTAAATCAATAACACATCTCAACACATGTACTGTATATGTTTATATACATGTGTTAATGCCAAAATATCCTGACACCCTTTACATTTCTTTGACAAATCTGAACATCAGACAAAGCTTTCATTACCATCCGTCTGCTTCAGCTTTGTGTGGTTAGAAAAAGATATAAAAGACTATACATATTTACTTCCTTTGTAGAAGTAATGGAGATTTGTGCTGATGTGAGAGAGGACTGTAGAAATGACCTGGAAATGCAGGTGAGAAGTGATGTGCTTTAATACCTTAAACATTAAAGATGAATCCCTTTACAAAGTCCATCCACATTCAACTGTACCAGTGTCTCATTCATATTGACCTTTAAAACTAAATTAATAATAAGGTGAAACTTCCATAATCCCTAAAGGGAACTTCCACAGCCCGTAACTTCCATCTATACAAAAGAGAGATGTCAAGATGAGCTGCTGCTCTGTGAGTGAGCACTTTTCCTATGATGTAATGCTTTTTAGATTGTTTAAGCCTCAGTATACTAAGGATTCACACATGAACAGAATGCAGTTAACATGTTCAGCAATTCAAAGCCCTTTAAGAAAAAGGTTTTTTTTTTAAATTAAATGATTAAATTTCACTTTGACTGTAAATACTTTTTTCTTAAGTGGAAAAAAATGACATCAGTTACTTTGAATCAGAAATAGAATAACATAACATTATATTGCATTCATGTCAGACTGTTTATATGTTGGCCTCCACATTATTAAGGGATTGGCAACAGATTTTCAAGAGAACTTGAGTTTCTGTGTGCAGCGTATTATGGATTCACTCCTTACACCAAGGAGAGCATCACTGATTTCTTATTTTTCTGAAGCTTGCTTA
The DNA here is from genome assembly GCA_036024015.1 of Craterocephalus amniculus. NCBI lineage: Eukaryota > Metazoa > Chordata > Actinopteri > Atheriniformes > Atherinidae > Craterocephalus > Craterocephalus amniculus. The sequence goes on from JAVQJG010098584.1 coordinate 2,189, forward strand.
AGTCTACTAAGTAACCAAACAACTCAAAAGTATTAAAGTCTGGCTGAATTAAAGTGCAAATGTGGCTTTAGAGCATAGCCATGAAGTATAGATCGAATACCGAGAAAAGAAGAGCAAGCAAAAGTTCAGCTGTGATCAAGTAGATTCTGGACTTTTATTTATGTCTATACAGCATGCTCTCTTAATGTACAGTAATTGTGTTGGATGTATCCTTGAACTACAAACCAACTATCAACATATAGCTCTGAAGTGTCTATGACCGCTCTATTATATCCAGAGAAAGAGGAGAGGCTTTGTATCCCAGAGAACACAAATTACTTCTTTAGATGTCTGCGTGACATGGAGGAACAATGTTGAAGGCCACTGCTGCAGGCAAGCATACAAATCAGAAAAAAAATTACAAAACATTAAATCGGTCCCCTGGTTTCCACAAAAAAAAAAAAAAACAACATAAAAAAACACAAAGATGTTGTTTTGGGTGCTTTTTCTTTTCTTTTTTTTTTAAAAGGGATGCTTACCCTTGACCTAAATCATGATGGCTGGACAAAACTGAAAGGTTGAAGAAATGCCTGTTGTTCACCATAAGCAGTTAAATCTTCATGCTGACGAAAAGAAATGCCATACATTTTCATCAAGCTTATTATAAACCAATTTAACTCATCCTTCATGAAGATATTTGTCTTTCCATTCCAATTACGCTTCACGTGAAGTAAAAGAAAAAGGGTAAAGGGTCGCTGTTCGGTTTCACTGTTTAGATGTGTTTTTTCAAAGGTGCTTCCAGCTGCTGTTTGTGAAAGACTTCTCATAACGCTCTTGAAGGATAAGAATTAAAAAGCCTCAATTGTATGCTTAGTTCAAAAGAACATATTGAAACCAATTCCAGTGCATTGCAGGCTTGCTGTGACCCTCATCAGGGAGGAGCGAATCTTCATTCATTCCTCATGCACTTTGGTATGGTGCTCTCTCAAGGAGTCTGAATTGAACGCAGCTATCAAAATTCATGGTTTCAAAAAGCACTTGAGTAACTGTTTGGGAATTGGAATACTGAGTCATTGCCCTCTTGCACTGTTCTTGACTGTATCTCACAGAATAAGATTTAAGTCATGTGTCTAAGGATGAGCTCTAGTTCATTGATTTTTGCAATATTGTAGGGAAAAAAGACGGGAGGTAAAGGATTTGGAGGTCACGCCAGTGCTTATTACAAGTTTGCACTCTGCGGGGTAAATGAAGAGGGTGAGGACAAGAGGGTGATGAAGGGAAACAAAAAAGAAAATATTGTGCAGCAAGGTCCTTGGCTTTCAGACAGTATTGTATTGCATCTTCAAACAAAAGCCTAGGGAAAAAAAGTGAATTCAGTTACAGCACATGTAAAACATCTTTTGGAACTATTCTGAAAAGAGTTTTTCAGGAAAATAAATTAGTTTTTATTTTCATCATGGCTTAGAAATTTTTAATTAGGAATGCAGAGATAAATCTAGAATTAGCTTAGCTTTTTTGTATAATAAATGCATACATTTATTGAGAATCTGACAGTTTTAAAGCTTTATAGGATCCTGCAAGATTATCCATCTGAAATCATACAATTATTAATTGTCACCGCAGGGCTAGGAGTCACAAATACAACTGCATTTTTTCTTGGGGGTCATGGCTCAAAAAGTTTGGGAGCCCCTGCATTAATCTCTTGCAGGGCAAGATAAAAAAAAACAAAGGCTTGCTTTTCAAAAAGATATTGGGGATGTAATCTGACAGTCTGCCATAAAAAACCCAGAAATGCAAATATGAAATCATTTATTTCCCATACTAGACACATCTTTATTGTCCAACATTTGAGTTTTTGTTTAAACATTGCTTGATATCCACGTAAACTTGATGAACACTGTCTGGCTTACGGGAGCTTTAAACCATTGCTTTTAACCCTTTCACCTCCTGCTTTACTGTTTGATAGTCCACATTAGTTTGTACCTATATTAAAGTTATTTGACCCGAGGAAATTTACCATACCAAAGAATCCCTTTTTCCTCTGCAAAAATAGAAGTTGTTTTCAACAGTGTTAGTTTAACTGTCTGTTAGTAAAGTAACTAAAAAAGTTATGGATAGATTTTTCAGGAAACTCAGAAATTGACTAAGGACAAGTGACAAGATTTAGGGGGGATCCGGATCACGGTCTGGATCCAGGTATTTATAGATAATTCTTTACTATGGGGAAGTAAAGATGATTTTGCCATTAGAGCTTTCAAATAACAAATAATGCCCACAATCATTGAAGATGTGCACCAGATTCTTTTTTATTTGGTACAGACATAAAAGGGTTTAAAATGCTACTGTTCACTTCTCCACATTCATTATCAGAGTGATGTTTAAAACCTTTCTATAAAAAATAAATTTGAACTTTTATTATGCTCCTTGAACCGTATCCAAAGAGTCAACCCACTCTTTGGTCTGTAGCAACCATCCTATGGCCTTTAAGAAGAAAATGGGCCACATAGAATAATAGATATTTCAAGAGATTTTCTTTTTCACAATATAATCCTCTCTTATTCAATAAATGAATAAGAGCAATGACACAAAAGGGGGAAAAACAATGTGGAACGCAATTCTTTTTCTGAAGGACATTAAATAGTGATGTTAGCCAGATTACCTGCATTACACTTCAAACAATTTTGGTAAGAGTTAGAAAAAAGGTAATCGATAGGGGGGGATAAATAGACAATTTAGAGATGAGGTTCCATCAGATATACGATTACACAAAATTAATCAGAATATATAGTTCTCTTTGTAATGCATAATTAACCTGTGCTCCTCATTTAAGTTTTAATTTATGTGTCATTATATTACTACTATTACTATTATTATTATTATTATTATTATTATTATTATTATTATTATTACTATTAAATTATTATTATTATTATTATTATGATCAGTACTAATCATCTTAGTACTAGGTCTTAAACTTATAAGGGTGGGGCAACATACATACATCTCACAGCCGGTCACAATAAGTCTAAGTCCAACAACTATTTGTAAAAGGTGAACGCTATATTGTAGACAGAAGATATTTTTATCAGGCATTGTTGTCCATAAACACACATTTAAAACTGTACTTTATAAATGTCACTAATCAATAGGAAATTATGCCAGTTTCTTATTACCATTTTTTTGCTTTTTTGTTAGTTTTTTTCTTTTGAAAAGTTTTGCTTCTAATATATTTTAGTACTTCTTTTGCACTCTGCTGTAATGCTTCTAATGTTTTATGTAAAGCACCTTGTGACAAGTTTCTTGTCCATGAAATGTGCTATACAAATAAACTTGCCTTGCCTTTTTTACTTGTTTTCATCCTCTCAGCCAATTATGCCTCAACAGAACACAGCTTTAATGTACATTAGCTACATAGTCTTTTGTATCCTTCAATTTTTATCTTGCTCTGGGTTTGACCACTACAATGATTAAGAGAGACCACTCTCATCCTGTCCTCAAAGTAAGCTTGTATGATTTCTTACGGAGAACATTGCACAGATATTTGTGCATATTCCTATGAAATTCTGAGCTAATCAATGTCCAGGTAACTGAAGGCACTCTTGTGCTGCCTATGGGGCTTTTCTGGCTGGAAAGAAAAAAAAAAAAAAAAGTCAGGAAGTCACTGAATAAACTAAAAGTTTCGTGCTCTAATATTATTTTTGTGTTTTGTTCTGTCACTATTTTTGTGTCATCAGATGATTTTAATCAATTCACTGTTACTGTAGTATTGGAAATATCAGGAATTATATTTGTACACTGAACAATCAATGAGGCGCTGGCATCGAGCAGGCTCCAAATTTAGACCTTCTCGCTTGAATAAAAATAATAGTTTAGATTAATATAGCACTTTTCAATGCACCTAAATGGCTTTATATCGAGCCCATTATTCATTCTCTCCTCATTCATACTTAGGTACTCTGGGGTTTTCTCCGACCACCATCAAATATTCATATACATTCATCCTCCAGCAATGCCAAAATAAGGAGGCAAGGAGACTGCAGGGTCTTGCTCAAGGATACAACCACAGACTCACTGGGGCAGCAGGATTCCAAACAACAACCTTGCAGTCACTGGACAACCTGCCACTCTAGTAAACATTTTCAGTAGTTATCAGCGCATTCATGGCACAGTGGGCTGTTATCATTTGTCCACATCGTGGATCAGCAGTATTGACACAGGATCCAGTCAGGGATCCAGCCAGCAGACCTCAAGTCTTTAGGATTATGGTGCATTTTCAGAAAAAAACCCCCATAAATTCATAAAATTTAAACTGGGACTATATAAAAACAACCATGAAGAGGTTGCTTTTCATGCCAATGGATCTTAAATATATTAGACAATAAAAGCAGTATTTTTATTCACTAAAAAATCTCTCAGGTCTTGCAAATTTATTGCGATTCCTGCTTCTAAATGCATTGCACTGGCTAATCCTACTTTGGCCGATCTTCTGACTGGGCTACATTTGATTTCAAACATCCGTCGACCACTAGTGTTGGGAGTGTGTAGGCTTTGTCTGTCTATTTTCATGTACTGTATATACAGTTTAAAATCATTTTCAATTACTAGTACAATACAGTCCTTTAGCAGACACTTATCCAAAGCAATTTACACCTTAGTAAAAAAAAATGTACACTAGTACACTAGCGATGCTAACACTGGAGGCTAAGGAGGGTAAAGTGTCAAGGACACTATTCTAGTTGACTGGGCAGGAGCAGGATTTCAACTGCCAACCTTCTGGTTAATAGACAACCTGCTCTACCACCTGAGCCACTGCCGCCCCTACAATACCACTATTAATAAATAAAAAAGCTCAGAGAGTGGTTCCCATTGTTTCCATCTCAAAGGTGTCTTGTCACTCTTAGAAAATGCTGCTGAGAGGGAAGCCATGATTGACACCCATCAAACTCTGATCTGCCTGTAGCAAGAGCTAACCAGCTAATAGCGGTAGGTGGGCAAAAGCTAAGGTGTGCTGGCTCAAACCTATGGTTGTGCAACTTATGAAGAAGTTGTGGCAATACGCAGGGATGCTGCCATCAGTGAAAACCAGAGACCAGAGGGCAGTTTTTGTTAGTCTTTATTTCAGAATAGCCAAATAAGTTAGTAGTCAAAGAACTGGTGAGTACGCGCAATAAATTGAGTGTAAGTTATTTCATGTATTTTGCAAGACAAATGTATGTTTACATAAGAGCCTGCCAACTGATGACAAGACTATGATATGCAAGTTTTTCTTACTTTTCTGACCTGTACATCCCAGATATTAATTACTGGATGTGATGTGCCATGAAGCCAGCAAGTGCTTGTCAATACATGAATGAAAAGACATTGTTTGTACCTATTGTTAGTTTTTATCATCAGTGATGGGAAAAATAGTGTCAACTTTTTTCTGTAACAGGTAATCTAACTAATCCTTGTTTTCATTGTTACACCACTGCTGCTACTGAAGATACTAACAGTGTTACTATAACTATAACTGAAGTTATCACCTGACCAGAGGTTTTATGGAGAAAAATAACAGCATACTGTAGCCTCAGTGATGATGATTGACTGAAAAAGAATAAAATGTCACGGCAGCTGAACACCTACTCCCACAGTCACACACACAAATGAGCAAGAGTTGGACACAGCAATAACGAGAAAACAAAGTGCTTTAACCCTTTCATGCATAGCGTCCACAACAATGGACACCTATTTGACAGTTGTTTTCTAGTATATTCATGGATGGAGATGGAAAATTTGTAATTTTGCCACTTCAGGGGACATGAGTAAGTTGTGGAATATACTGTCACTTACTGCAGAATTAATATTTACATATGTATATTCATACATTGTATTAACCAAACTTTCTTTTGGGATAAACAGGAGAAGAACTATGATACAGCCATATTTTTATAGAAAAAATATATAATAGAAATATACAAAGCATATTTAATTAATTATTTACAATAAACTATCAAAATAAATTTTTTTTAAAGTAAGATTTAGAAATAAAGCATCAAAGGGTTAACCTGGAATCACAGACATCACTTCCCTCACAAAGATTTAAAAAAAAAACTGAATGTTATTAAAAATGTTACTTATGGACAGAATCAGGAGTTTCTTCATGTTGATTGTAAGAAGTTTTGAGAATATTGAAGGAATCCGCCAAGGGACAGTAAAAGTGAGACAGAAACATTTGACAACACATGCAATGTTTAAAACATTTCTCACCTCTATCAGTTACTATTAGACTTTATTAGACGAGAACCATATATCAAGGTAAATCCCTGCAATGAAATGAAACATTTCAAGTAATGATGATGACATGAAATTCATGTATTTTTATTGTTAAGATCTGACTTTCAGTTAAATTGTGCTCCATTTGAAGACCCCAATCTCAGTGATTATACTGCAGAAATACCCTGACACCAAAACAGACAGAACTGTAGAGAAGAAGAGAAGCATATTTACAGGTGTATGTGTGTGTGTGTGTGTGTGTGTGTGTGTGTGTGTGTGTGCTACCGTCTGAATGTGGGCTTGTGTTTCACCTTCCCTGCACAAGTGCCCTAGTCCCTAATGATGGCGGTATGCAGTAAGGTAACTACCCTCACAGTGGAGCGAGCCCCCAGGCTAGTGCCACATCTCTCCATCAAGGCCTGCCTTCATCCTGCTTTACACTGGGCCATTTCCAAAGACACACACATACACACATAGAGCCAATGACAAATAATTCATATTATGGCCTGCCTGAAAGTTTGCCACACTACCTCATTAAGCAGCCTATTGTAACTGGCTGACATTCTCTCAGCATAATAACATTCCTTGGTCGGGTTGTTTTTGAAGTGACATCTCACTAGAGGGAAACAGAAATAAATAAAGAAATAATAAAAAAAAAACACCCAGTTGTGCTATTCTGTTTTTCACCTTCGGAACTCTCAAGGTGATGCAACTTTAGCTGCTAGATATCAATAATGGATCTCTGTTATTTCTTGATATGCTACAAGGTCCAGCAATGGCATATCAAATGAAGACAAAAATATGGCTGCTTGTGTCATTCATATGGAAAAAGCTGTCTTTTCTTTTTCAATAAAATACAGCGACCATTTAAAGAATTTGGAATTTAGATGCACTAGCATTTTTTTCTAAATGCCTCTGAATTAGGTGTCAGTAAACTGTAAAGATGCAGTCAAAACACATGACAGCAAATGGCATGGATTAAGATTAAAAGTTACATCATGTCCTGCATATTTTTCCTGAAAAATAGAAAACATGAAACACAATCAAAACAAAACCTTCCACCTTTAAATGGATGTGACCAAAGAACTCGGACATGGCACACATTACGTTCTTCTTAACGATAACAACTTCAGCCTCCTCAGGTTTGTGACCGTGTGGACTTTGCTTACATTCACACATACACTTAACAGGGAAAGATACATTTATTTGTTGTTAAAAAGATAAAATGCTCAATAGAAACCTACATATTGACTTTCAGCTTCCATTTATGGAATCATTGATTTTTCTTCCTGGCCAAACAGTACAATGCACCACTTCTGAAACACAATGAAAATAAGTCTGTTTGCTTTCATCTACAAAATTTACAGCCAGCAAAAGAAGAGGCAGGTTGGGTGTGCAGAGGAGAATGGGGATTCATAGACTGACAACAGTATGGAGAAGGAAATATGCTCCTTTGGTGTGCTTCATGTTTGCATGTGTGGCAGCAAATGGCAGAACAGCAACAGTGCGGAAGCTTCTTTTTTTGAGAGAGAGGTAATCAGTCAGTTCAGAGGTGCTGAGCTCCTGGCGAGCCTACAAGGTATGTGGCTAGGTGCTCTCTGTCCTGGGGGCAAGACAGGGAGAATTCTGACTTTTCCGGGGCAACAACGAGGCATGGGAGAGGAAGAAGAAACTTTTTCAGCAAAGTGAAAAAGGGAAACAGGGGAATCAGTCAGGTAAGGCAGACTTGAAGTTAAAGAACTGAAGAGCACTGTGTGATCTTTACTTCAGTCTTGACATGTATACCAAACATGGGTTTTGCATAATCACACTGTACTTCAGAGGCAGATGAAGAGATAAAGATGAAATTATTCAAATAACAAAAGGGGGGAAAGGAGAGGTGGATGGAAGACGAGATGGAAGGTAACTCTTGCTAAGTTGGATGCTGTGGCTGTCTTCCATCTTTCTCAGCAGATAACAGGAATGATAGGGAGCATTTTGCAGCCTCATTTAACGAAGTCCAGGTGTATGAAGAAGCTCTGTTCCTCATCATCACAGGCAGTGACCTTGGGACAGCTACCTTAGCCGGGTTTGCTTTCATACTTGGAGAATACAACAGAAACAAAGAAGCCAAACTCAGTACTTTGGGATTATGAAGAGAAAAACATGTCATTTGGTTGCATCTCTCACCTCGGGTAATCTTGAACTAATGGAGTAGCTTCCATCCTATTCTCTTTCAAATTTTTTTCTTCCTCCATGACAGGCAATGCTAATTGAACAAACCCTGACCTTCTCTGTGCAATAACACAGAGCAAGTCAGGGTCAATTTCCAGTGTAGAATTGTTCTACATTATCCACTAGGATATTTGAATAATTAAAAAACAGCTTGTAAAAGGTCGTCCTCTGAGCGGAAGAAGAGGTGTGCAGCGATCACTACCTAAGAAAAAAAGACTGGCTATTTGATTTTTTCATTTTCAAATTCAGTAACCGGGTAGCACAGTTCAGCGCATCTTCTGGAAAACGTTGATGTGATTTAACGGCATTCAGTGTACGATATCTAATTAAAATCTGATTCTTTTTCCTGTTAATAATATGTAATGATAATTAAGTCTGTTTTTCAAGCACTGAATAATACATAAAGACCCACAATGGCTTCATAAGGAGGAACTTGCCATAATGAGACAAGATTAGAAAACATTGATGATTTAAAAATTGCGTGAACATTTGAGGATTCAATATTTTCTGCGTAGACTATTATTCTAAAAAACAGATTTATAAATTTTAATGTATTTCTGTTGAACTGATCTAGAATTGCATATCTGAAAGGGGCACCTTCAAATGTAATGTTTCTTATTATGTAAAATATTAATGTCTATTCAAAAATGTAAAATATGGAGATTTTTCTTCAGATTAAAAAACAGAACGTTCACAATGGCTTCAACACAACAAAAATGGATTGGTTTCTTTAAGGTAACTGGTTTGTGCCACAGGAATTGTTACCAGTGAATAAAAAAACCTTAAAGATGATATTAGATATAATTTTCTAACCTTGACCCATGGAGTTCTTGTTCACAGCTAATGTACTTTCAACACAGAACAGTTGTTATTAGGGTCCAAGAGCAAAGGAGGAAATAGATAAATATAGAAATAGAAATAAAAAAGTAAACTGTACGTTTAACCACACCAACTATCAGCCTATTATAATACAGCTTTTTTTTGTTGTCCTAATCCAGAATGATCAATATCAACTTGCAAATGTCAGCATGAGGGAAAAGCTCAGAAGTTTAATTACAGTAGCAACCTGCAGGAGCAAAATAAAGCCTAAGTATGAATATATTCGTATTATGATCTACCATGAAGTCAGGCTGACATAGGAGGATTTTATAGCACCTCAGAAAACTTGTTGAGAAAGTTTACAAAAACAGCAACCCCCTCAGACAGAGTTTAGAAATCAATATTTAAGATCATTGTTTCTCCTCAGAAGTCTCTTTCCAGTTTGCTAAAAGATCAGAGAGGAGCTGGATAATTGTGTTTTTTTTTAAGAACGGGAAACATTAGTTCCAGTAGAAGACCCTGAATCAATCTATGAGACAAGACAAGTTGGTGGGGTATTATGGTCACTTGACATTTTATGAAAATCTGAAAAGATTCTGTGCCATAACTAAACAAAAATCATGAAATCCTTACAAATTCATAAACTTCGTAGCACCACTGTTAATAATACGAGTGACTACTTAACAGTAAAGAAATGACATGCTAATGCACTCCAAACTTGGGTGTAAAAAAAAATCACTGCAATTAATTAAAAGTGGTGCCTGCCTCTATCTCTTTTCAGTTGCCAAAGAAAAAAAAAACTTGAACAGTCTCTAAAATAAAACCTCAAACCCTGCTCCAATTTTCCTGCAGGTTATAGAATATAAACCCTGGAGAAGAAGTAGGCGTCAATTAGTATTCCTGAGTCCCAGAGAAATTCAACCGTCTCAATCACTTTGCCTGAGTATACACTTAACAAGTCCTTTTCATCCCGAGGCTGACAATGGGAGCATATTTTGTTTTTGTACTGCATATTACTTCTTATTATCACTTTTAGTGATGGGAGATTAGAAAGCGCAAGGCACACTGATGCGGCTGAGAATAGCAGGTGAAAACATTTCATTGAATCTCAGCTCCTAAGTCAAGTGCAATGTATTGTAACTTCAGTGGCATGCGCTCCACTGTATGAAACAAAAGTGGCGTAAAAGTGGGACAGCAACTCATTGAGTAGACACAATTACAGTGCTGAGGCGATGCTGTGAGCATCGGATGTAAGACAAGAGAGCCATTTTAAAGGAGATTAGTGCTGACACCTCCCTGTGTCTCAGCATGCAGTGATCACACTGCGGCAGCTACTTTGTGTGGGAGGCCTTTTGTCACTTGTACCATTCAAAGTGGGAGAGAGAAAACAAGCGATGGGATGACACCCAGCCGCCTTGGATAGATCAAAACCAAACTAATAAGCCAGGATGCTCAAATTAACAATGAGGCCTCTTGTTTAACTCAGCAGCTTGACTTCCTTAGCCGAGGCACATCAACTACACAGTCACGTTTAAAATCCATATGAGGAGAATACTTTGGAAATAATGACTGCGCTCAGTGTCGCCGGTAAGAAGTTTGGGTACAAAGAAGATCTTCTGTCAACACACCTTTATTTTACAAGCTTAAGTGGATGTTCATGCACACAATAAGTGCAGAAAACAGTAGCAGCAGCAGCACAAAATAAGCACTAGTACATTTTATAGTTGAGCTGAGGCATATTAAGAGGCCAGTCATTCATTTAGTAAAGCACATGAGGCCCTCCCTTTACAATAGTAATCCATCTCCATTGTTCCCCTGAAGAGGCTTGTTGAAAATTAATTTGGGCTGGTCAACAGTCAATAACATGCTCCTCAGAGACACACAGTTTAACCCCCATAGTGTTCAATGTAAAAGAGGAAACACACATTCACTTAAATCCACATTCCACTCAGATGCCTCTCAATAGTAAGTGGAAAGGATTATTGACAATTTCTGAGCTTAATGTACCTACATTTCACCCTCCAGGCAATCCACTCTCAGCTCCTCCACCCTTTATTCTGCTGTTATGCTGTCATGGTGCACTGTTAGATGAAGACTGTGCAAAGCTGTGCATCATTTAGCAGAACAGCTTGAATTTGTTTCAAGTTAATTAAAATATTCTTTTTTGTAAACATTATATACAAAGACTGAAAATATGCAACATTTTAAATATTAAGATATTTATATTGACATCAGTTTAATAGATATAAGTAATTAAAGAATAGTTCTAAAACCTTTGCAAGCTTTACGATACCAGCTCATTGTATGGTAAAGGTTGTTTCTACTTCCAACTACTCGTTGTAAGTGTTAAAGCTTTGAGATTAATCTGACATATTTTTGCAAAGCATGAAAGTTATTTATTCATAATAATAATAGAGAAATTTAGAGAAACTTTTTTGAGCTCTTATAACTTTTCAACAAATATATTCTGTGTTGATTTAGAAACAACTATTTACAGAAATTCAACCTGTTGAAAAGGAGAAAAAAAGTATTCTGACCAGTGAGTCACAGAATCTGTCCTACTGCTGCATTTTCATTGCAGATCATAAAAATTGAGGGGAAAAAAACCAAAAACCCTCACAATGCTGCTGTCAGCTCTGTTTGGCCATTCACAGTAGACTGTTTGACATCCCATGTTTTTTCTCATCATTTACTGGAAAGTGAAGCAGAAGTGTTTTTGAGTAGTCAGCTGTTTTAAAATCTCACTGTTCAAGTTCAGTATTTGCAGAGACAAGCATGAGGCAATTTTGCAAAAGGAAAAATATAATAGCTTATACTTTCCAGTGTATATTTATGCCTCCATAAAATAGACAGTGTGATTCATCCCTAAGGGTCAGTCTATTAAAAAAACAGAGTCTCTGTCTGGTGACAGACTGAGGCAACAGCTGGCCAAAGTGCTGCAATTCCCTTGAACAAATTTAGGATACTTACATCAGAGCATTTCCTTCAACTGTTCTATTTTTCAGGGCTGGAGAATATCAGCAGTGTTAGCAGTGTTAAATACAAATCATTTAAATGGATTGGGTTTTACAAAATCCCAGCAAGAATGCAACACAACTTTGAATAATAAAACTTCGGACAGTGAGAAAGAAATTGATTATTCAGTTGCGAAGAAGCTTTGTGGTCTGACCTTGTTAAAACCGTAAAAACTCAACTGCGACGACATATGTTTATCATGTAAACTCATTTTTAACATCAGCATTTTAACACTATAAAAGAACAAAAAAGCTTTTCCTGAACTCTGTTGGTGCCAAATTCTCCTAACGAATCCAACACCCTGCATCTATTGATAACAAAACTGTTCGTGCCCAATTCTCCACTCCTCGGAGAGGAAAACTACAAGCCCCCGAACATTTGGTTGGTGTTGAAATGTGTATATCGGGGCACACATGAGCCATTTTGTCAGAGCAAGCGGTGAGGGTTTGGCGGTGAGCGAAGACACCAGAGGAGAAGCGCCTGTATTGAGGTTGCAAAAGAGTGAGAGAGAAAAGAGAGATTGGGGCTCAACCCCCCCACATCAAAGCCTTTCCCTCCAGCGGTGTCTTGTGATATTTATTTATTGAGATGATTTTGCCAGAAACCCAGTGGCCTGGTTGTGCCCCCCCACTCTTTGATATGTTGCTTGGTTCTTAGCTGGCTGTCCTCAGAGAAAGAGGGGTCGGGGGGTCAGCCAAAGAGACCCCCAAAGGAAAAAACATGGTTATCAGAGTACACTTAGAAACACCAAACACTATACCATACACACGTACACACACACACAAACAACGCTCCAGATGATGCATGGGGAAGGTAGGGGGCTGTGGTGATGGGTGGGGGATCAGGCATTGATTATTATTAAAGGGCCAATGATTTGTTTCCTCCACCATTTGAAGGAACATGGCTCACATCTAAATGAATATCAGATTAATACCTTGGAGTTATTACAGTGCATGTTGTCATGTTCAAACACCACAGCGAGGTTAAAAAGAAAAAAAACAAAAACCCACAAAGCTTTGTGTGTTTGTAGCCTATGAAACGCTCACAAAAAACCCCCAACAACAAACAAACAGAAAAACATAAAAAAACAGCATCAGGATTAATTTCTCTCATTAAAAAGTCTAAAATAAGAAACAATTTGACACCTTGTAATGACATTAGCACACACACGTATGCATGCTTTACTAAGTAGAAGGTCACGTGGAGTGTATATTAGTCACATTACAGCACCCAAGAGAGGCCTCCTTGTAACAAGATGAAGATTCCTTAAAGGTCAGAAAATTGTCACGCGCTGCTTAGAAAGCTATGATTAGCTGCAGTGAGGAGCCAAGGAGGACAATCCAGATCCAGAAGGCGCCCAGGTGGAGGCCATTTGTTAGCACCATGTCGATTCCAAGTGTAAAATAGCCTCAGGATGGACCTGAGCTGGCTTTACTTATAGGCTAAATCTGTGTAGTAAACCAAGATGAGTGGGAAGTCTTTAAAACAGCAGCTGGAAAAGACTTTCTTTATACTTGATTTCTATTTTTCAGCTGTCATATGTGGTTATTTGTGTTGCATCTCTACATATATTTTGGTTCAAGGTGTGGACCCAAATGAGTTCAAAAGTCATTCTTATGGTGGAAAGAAATTCATGCAAAGATAAGCTTACAGTAATAGAGTATAAATCTGAGACACAAGCTGACAGTGGAATCCATGCATACTGATGTTTTTTATTATTTATTTTGGCAGTTACTAACTCTGAATAAGTGAGCGGGCCCCCAGTCAGTAGGGCCCCATGTCACACTCATCCGCAGAGAATTGACAAAGTGGGAGCTACTCCTCACTGCACCGCAGGCTGTAATTCCAGCCGCAGGGGAGGGTATGCTCATCTTTTTCAGCATGACAGATCTCCAACATAATGCATTGTCAAATAATTCTTAATATGTCCAGTGTGACACTCTGTCCGTGTTCTCAATATTCAGATTTGCTCTGGCTCATAAACTCAGTCGTCGCCGCGTGCCATTGGCCCATCAATCAAGGCTTCTCCGCCTCCCCAACCGTTCTGCCCCCCCAACCTTTGCGATTCTTTTTACCTGTCAGCCCATTTGAATATGAGGTGGCGCTTGGATGGCTTCCAGAAAATAAGTTTCTGGGCGGACAAGGCTTGGTGGCAAAGCAGTTTACACATGTTGGAGTTTTGATTGAGGAATTTGCAAAGCTCTCCTGTGCCAACGGATATGACAGCCACCCTCACCTTTCCCAGACTCATTCAAACATCATAAGGCGCACCCCGGCGTCCTGCAGCAGAAATCCAAGGCTCTACAAATTAATTTGAATGTTTGTCTCAAATGTTGACAATAACTGTTTGAACAGACTTATAAAAGTCCTCGGCAAACATTTGCTCCAGTTTGATGATCAGAACAAACAGCGACAGAGGACATCAAGGGCTGACTATCACTGCCCATCTTTCTTCATCTACCCCTCAATATGTCTACATTTAGACACTCCTTATAATTGAACATGTGTAAACAATAATCCGTCTAAAAGCAGACGGACCATTTAACACAGAGTGATTGTCTGCAGATGAGGCTAAACAAACAGAGTACCACTGGATCTGTCATTGCCCGAATCCCCTCTAGATAAAGATGGATGGGGGAGTGCAAAGGAGGGAGGGCGGCGAGGGACAGGGACAGGCATTAAAGAGCCACGTCAACTGCTATCCTTCCTCATGCATTAAATTCAAAGGGGGCTGTTGTGCAAAACTCCCACTGATCAATTGTAAGCAAAAGGGGAGCGGAGGAAGGGGAAGGGGGAGGTGGGAAAGCGTCTAGTTTGGCATACGTGATCAGCACACTGGGCCAAATGATGTCATCCATCAGGATGGACACTGCAATTTACTATCTATTTCCTCATCAATCAAACTTGAGCTCTCGTACAAGGGGGTGGAATATGGCTCTATGTATGAGTGCATGTGTGTCTTCGAGAGACAGCGATGCACTAGCGACTTACAGTCCAAACCTGAACAGCATTAAGTGGCATTAACAGAGTACAGCAATCCATTCCAGCTGTTGAGCATAAAGATTTACTGTTTTATCTGAATAAGACATTAAAGACTCAGTCATGTCCTTCTTTGTATTTCTAAGGGATTGTCCATATGAAATGTTCTGTCATTCTCAAAAACACTCTTACATCATACTTTAATTTCCTGAGCAGTCATAGTTTGCTCAAGAAGACTAAATTTGATCTTTTTTCTTTCGAAATAGCCCATAAGGTGTCTGCTCCTTTCTGCACTGTTGACCTGGTATCTGTACTTTCACAGCTGTTGAGCTGTTTTTAACTCAATGTGCCTTCAGCTCTTGAATACACGCTATCTCAAATAAGATCCACAAACTGACCACAAGATGTTATCCATGCTTAATTTCCTAAAGAACTCCTTAAATACATTCACTCTTAACTTTTGTTATCTCTTACAAACAGCAATGTATCCACTGGCAAAATCTCTTAAACTTTTACACGAGGATTTAGACCGTTCCTGGAAAAGCATTGAGTAAAATCCTGTTAGTCCTTTCGACTATTGGAAGGCTAGTGCAATCTTGAAGCATCAGAAGTCATCATGAAACATGCAATTTAAGAGCATTTAAGGGACCCTTACTAGTTTTACAAACATAAGCAAGCACATACATTTTTAAACTTGAAGAAACAAATCCAACAGTCAAGCCTTTTATTTGGTGATAAGGACCATTTCTTCCTGCTTTAGCAAAGTGGCATCACTGTCACTGAGAGCAGATAGCTCAAAAGCGGTCAAAGCAGCTTCCCCATAAAAAAAAAGCAAATGATAAATATAACTCTAAATGAGGGAGAAGAAAAGGCATTTTACACTGAAGAGGTAAAGTAAAAATGTCATGATTTCACAAAAGTGAAAACTTTCTGAAAACATGTAACTACAACTACCTCAGGGAGTGGTGTTAGGCTGGAGGGGGCATCAGAAGAAAACAGGAAAATACTTTATTCATAACGTCGACATGAAAGGAGACATAAATGATTCACCCCATGTTGAACGAAGCCATGTTCTTTTTTTTCATTTCATAAAAAAAATAAGCTGCTGAGGAATCTGTAACAGTAAGAAGTTCAACTGATGGCAAACATGTTGTACATAATGTAGGGTTCTTTAACTCTGGTTCTCAAAGTCCACTGCTTTGCAGATTGAATTTGCATTCCTGCTTCAACATATCCAGTTTAAATGAAGAAGGATCTCTTCAACACTTTGTTCTCAGGTTCTGCCAAGTCTGTTAATGAACAATTACTCTGGGACAGGGCAAAGCAAGCAAGGAAACATTTGACACTTGCAGGGCACTCACTCTCAAAGATTAGAAGAACCCTGTTGTAATGTTTAGATGTCCAAGACAACATAGATAGCTATGTACTGGAAACTAAGCCATGAGTGTTTCAAGAGACTGACTTGCACTGATAAATCTAAGCTTACCTCAAACCAAGCAGTAGAGATTATACCACTTCATCATAATTAGTTAAAGCAACAACATAAATTGTCTATGCCACATTAAATTGAGCAAATGATGTAAGAAGAACATTTTTATTTCCCGGACATACAGCACAGCCTCAGTTTGACAACCACTCATTCATGAGTCTAAACTTAAGGCCAAGAGTGTTAAAAGTTTCTTTCTGGAACCATTAAGCTTTTGGCAAAATTGCCTGAGGGGATCAGTACTTGCTTTCCTAAAAAAGTTCAACATTCACCTTTGACACTGGCTTATAATCTTCCTGATCATGGCAGGAAGACTCCCCTTGGATAATGAAAACATTGAGTTGAAATCAATGAAAAGTACAAAATGTCTGATGTATTTATTCAAATATTGCAACATATATATATATATATATACATATATATATATATATATATATTTAGTCTTGTTACTGCAACACCATAATTGCCCATTACCCAATTTTATTACTTCCACATTCAATTCATACATCTGCAACCATTATTTGAATTAATTACGAACGTAACTTGACCCAGTAACTCAGAACCACAGCAACTGTCACCCTCATCACTCTCATTTTCTTACATCATGCATATAATGGTCTTCTCCCCTCTGGAGTAATGGTGACGGCTCATCTCTGGGACTTGAGAAGCTCATGTTCACCTCATTATTAACCTACACACCCCCTCTGACCTTTCCAGCTCCCACCCACCATGCAGCAACATGTGCATCTCATTGAGGGAGGACTCATTGGCCTCCACTTTACCCCTCCTGTGGAGAACCAGAGCTGATTTATAGGCCTAACAGATTGGGCCCAAGTGACTTAGATGCTTTGCAAAATATCACGCATGACTAAGGGCTGGCACAAGTGCCTCTTTTGTAATTGTTGAACAGACATATCCGAATGACTTAGGACTACTGACTTTTAAAACTCATGACAGTAAAAAACATGAAAAGGTCTACAGTTAATTTCTTTTTTCTATTTTTTTACTCTTTTTCATTCTATTAGTGTTGTGAAAACTGTGATTTTGTGTAGAAACATCCGCAGACAAACTTAAACAATTTGCTGACTTCTGTATGCATATGATCAGAACCAATATAAAATAAGCTTTTTAGAAATGCTCTGTTATTGCAAACACTGACAATAAAATGTCAATGCAACAGGGGGGATTCTGGAGCGAAGCTAAGTCTGAAAAGCAAGTAGAATGTTTTTTCTGTAGATTTTTTCTTTGTCAGCAAAAGAATTAGAGTCAAACCATGTCGACAACTAATGGACAAAAGATGTAAAATGAACAACAACGAAAAACATTTAAATGTTTTTTTTACAACTGTATACTATTGAATTCTTTTGAATATTTTGCAAATGGTTTCATACTCATTCATTCACAAAATGAATGCTCAATGAATAGAGCAAATTTCAGTGTTGTTGTCAGTGTAAAACTTGCCTTTAGTGTTCTATAAATAATTTCCCTAATTTTCCCATCAGATCTGTATAAGATTTTTAAAAAAATCATTATTATGATGATAATTATTACACATAATTGTTAGAAAAGATGAGACAGATGGTGAATTCGGAGAGTGTTTGTTGCTTTTATGTGTTTGCGTGATGAGCCATTTGATATCTTGTCAGGGGGTTAATTGATGGAAGAAATGCGTAGCATCTTTTATAATAGGTAGGTTCCTTTGATCCAGAATTTAATGGGGGTATAAACAAACAGAGGACACACTTGTCCTTGAAAAACAATGTAATGTGATT
Source organism: Craterocephalus amniculus (assembly GCA_036024015.1). NCBI lineage: Eukaryota > Metazoa > Chordata > Actinopteri > Atheriniformes > Atherinidae > Craterocephalus > Craterocephalus amniculus. The sequence goes on from JAVQJG010098584.1 coordinate 20,705, forward strand.
ATTTGTAATAGTGAGGGTAAAAATCCACTGCAAACTCGTTTTAAAGTCTTTACTTTGCTTGTTGCGGTTGATAGTGTTCTTTCTTTATGGCCTTTAACTGCACTGAAATCTTTAGCCTCTCCACATTTCACTCCACACTGTTTCGTTTTTAAAACCTTAAACTAATAATGGAAAATGTGCAGACCATACAGGGAGGCGCTTCATAAAGTCAGACATACCTAATGTTTGAAAACAGCAGATAAGACACAAAACAGAAGGACACTGGGCCAACTGTTTTGTGAAAGAATAAATATGCGAAAAGAACAAAAAGTTGAGGTACTACACAAAACACACACAGCCACACACACACACTAAAAGCAGATTCCCTATTTCTCACTCGCTCTCTTTTTCACTCTCTTTGTCATCCAGTCTCAGTGCAAGCGAGAGTGCTGGCATCCATTCGGGCTGGGAGATGTTCTAAGACCTCTTCTCACTTTGTGCCAGTTCTGCTATACCCTAGTGGGTGTGCATTTAAGTTTCCCCATCTGCTTCTGTTCACATTATCTAGCTCCAGGGCAGGCACCTTGCCTAAAATACACACTTGCACTCATGCACACACACATGCACACCGAGTTTTATCTTTGTGCTGATGACGCAGTTTTCGATTTGTGTGAAGCCCACACACAGCATAGCAGGGTAGTTTTTTTTTCTCTCCTAGATTTTTAAAAAAAATCTTTACCTTTCTTTTCTTTTCTCGACAGAACAGGCAAAATCAAGAGGAAGTGCTGGCCTCCGGAGAGTGGAGGCCGCTAACTTCCTCTGAGCGTTGTGATCACTGGCTGCTCATCCCTGGAGGTTAAATCAGTGTCGGAGCACCGAGGACGTACGGGAGCAAACATCACTAGCGGTTCAGTTGTGAAAGTGGGGGCCGAATTTGCATCAGAGTTCTTCTTTTTTTAAATACCTCTTCAATCAGACCAGCTTTTTCAGCACTGGATTGCGGCTTTCGAGGTGCGAGCAGGAAAAAAAAAAAAAGCAACAGAGGCTTCAGATTATTAAAGACTATTGATGATGAAGGGGAAAACAAAGGAGGTGAGTAATATATGAGGACACGTGTAAATGCCCAAAGTGATTTGCCATGTCATGCTCATAATTTCAAGCCTAACATCGCAGTTATGGGACTGAGGAAGGCTTACCATGAAAAAGAGAACTCTAAAGAGGCTGCCAATCCGTTTTTTCCCCCCAAGTGATGTGGCTATGCTCTCTCTTTTCTTTACAACGACTGAAGCCATAAAAAACTGATTGAGCTGTCTGCTGAAAGGTTCAGAGGTCAAACTCGTCCTGCCAAAAGGAGGCTGGTAGTGAGCCACAGGGAAAGGAAAGGGAGGCTGTGACCTGTTGATCATTGACGGTATGATGGACTGGGAGGGAGGCTGCAGTGTGTGGCTTCTATAAAGAAAACCAGTGGCGACAAGAGGTGACTCTGGGTGGCTGGGCGATTTCTGTCACCACCTGACACCACCTAAAAAATACATTGGAATAAAAAGAAGGCTGAAGAGGAGAAACAGAGAAGAAAATGTGTCCAGCAGGAGGCCAATGTAAGAAGGTGTCAGTTCAAAGATTTTGGCAGACATTAGTCAGAGTTTAAAAACTACATCAGTGGAAATAAAAAGAAGTGTCTGGCACAATCACATATTACACAACAAGCTAAATTTCATGAAATTATTCACGAAAGCAGTGTCTAAGAAAATAAATAAAAGAAATGTAGGCATGTGCTTTATTTCTACATCTGCTGACAAAACCTCGAGGCCAAAGGCCAACCTGCCTCTTTGCTCAACAAACTGTCTGAAATAACTCCCTCTTTTCCCTGAAGCGGTGAGAAAAAACCATGACAGCCAGGCAGGACCATCAAACAAATTTTTTGATGACAAAAAAGTAGAACGTCCTTGTGCTTATTTTTCGGTTTCTTTTAGCTTCTAGTCTTGGCCTCAGTGTTTCATGGTCAGCAACATGTTATGCTTGCCTCCTTTCTCCTACTTCTTCACATTCGCTCATCTGTTTCATATCTTCGTTTTGGGTGCTCCTTTCTCGCCTCTTGATATTTGTCAATATGGGCTTGACCTTAGTAGGCCAAATCTTTCCTCTGAAGTGAGAGCTGGTGATAGCCTTGAAAACAGACCTTTAAATTAAACGAGGGAGAACACAGATTGTTGTATAATTCATCTAGACCCCCGCTGAGGATCCTCTATGCAGTCGTGTTCCTGTCTAGATTACAATTTCCTTTTGTTGCCGCCTGTTTGTGTAATACACAATGTGGATCCTGCCAGGGCCTAGTAAATTACCTCTTTAAACATTCATTTGCCTTAACCAAGGGGAAGGGGAAGAGGGAGTGGAGAAGAGAAAGGAAAAAACCTCTTGATTTCACATACAATGAATAAGTTAATAAAAAGATTTTTTCCCCTCTCCTGTGCATGCATTTTTTTCCCCCTGCTCACTTGAAATCATCCCTACCAAATCAAAAAGCACGAGAGAAAGAGAAAGGGAGGGAGGGAGGAAGAAAGAAAGGCAGAACTAGAGTGAGACGGAGAATGTCTACGTATGCAGAAGTACAACAACAACAAAAAAGGAGAGAGGAGTGAAGCCGATTGGAGAGGAGAGAGGAGGCACGGCGGAGAGAAGGAACCAGATGAGCTCCTGGAATGATGTGCCTCATAGTCCCCGCTTGCGTATCCCAAAATACCTGGTGCTGGAAATGTGAAAGCCAGGCGCACGACGGACGCCATTCCCCAGAGAGGCTCCGCTGGTATCATTAGTGAGGGAAACGGCGGGCTCAAGTGGCGTACAAACTTCAGCAAAACGTCAAGCGAGAGAAATGTGCACGCATTGCGCCTCTTTTTTTTTCTTACCCTCCCCTCACCCCCCCTTTTTTTCTCACTCTCCCCCTCTCCCTTTTTTCTCTCTTTGTGTTGTGTTTCAGATGCGACACCACTCTTCTACCAAATTAATATTTCTCAAAATAAAAGCCAGGACAACTTTAAACTAGCGAGCGAAGAAAGGGGAAGGAAGAAAAAGGGGAGAGACGGGGTAGACAGAGAGGGAGAAATTTGGTTCAGTTTGCATGCTTCCTGTGAAGTTGAGTCTCTGTCTTCCTGCTCCTCTCATTTTGAGGTCTGCGGTTTTGTCGTCTCCGTCTTGGAGTCAGCTCCATCTAACTGATGAGGTCGTCACAACTGCTTATGAATGCCAAATGAAGGAACAGAGAGAGTATCTCTGCTAGCAGCGGGACATTTACATACCGCCTGTATGATAAGCAGAAATCCTCCTTGACCTGGACAAAGTGTTGCTGCATTGCTGGACAGTTAAAAAATGCTCTTTTGTCTGTGAAGTATTCACTGGTACTAATGCGATGAGAAAAGTTGAGTCACTTACAATAACTTCTTAAATAAGATCCTAGCGGTTCTCCTCGTACAGAGCCACTGGGATGGCAGGGCTACAATCCACAACAGTAACCAGAAGGGACAGCAAGAGGCCTTTGACGACTGGCTGGCAAGCCGGGCCAAATATGTTTTTTCTATGTGGTGCACTTTGACGCAGACATGATTATAAGTTAGAAGTAAATAAACAAACATTTGCAGCTTGACCGCCCTTTCAGGAGCCGTTTGGTTGCTGCTGGAGATGTGCGCCCACTATTCTGTACAGTGAAATCAGAAGAGCACACACTGACATGTTCTATAGATTGCCATGCACAAAGAGCACAGCTGCTAACCCTGTTATCATGCAAGACCTTACATGCACTGCATACTTTCTAATGACAGCTTTGGTATGAGGATAAACATACATAACATACATTCAGACGGTATGCAATTTTAGCTCTGACACCCTATGGAGCTCAAATAGAGGATTTATTTTTTGTCTGACCAGAGAAGAGGAAGGCACAAATTCAATATAATTGTTGAGCTAACTAACAATTAGCCCCTTACTTAAATTGGAGCTTTTGAAAGCAAATCAAAGCTCCACTGAGGCTAACCAAAACCCCTCAGTGTTGCTAAATTTGGAGTGTGGCAAGTTTTTCACCTCTTCTAATTTAGGAAGCATATACAGGGATGTATAGAAAATAAATGAGCTAGTATACATGTGTATGGATCAACGTATAGCAGATACTGTAAAAGACTTCTATATCATCGCTAACATTTTATGGTCTGTTACATTACAAAATGAGACAATTCATGAAGACACCTTCACAAATTAACAGTTTAAATTGTGTATAAATATGTTTGTTACCAGCATGATATACACTTAGATTGGTATTTGTAGCTGTCCAAAACAGCACACCACCAACCTACATTTTTTACAGAGGCATCGTTTAAATCAACATGCTGGTTAATGTCAAGACTTGGGCTGACATATCAGCTAAACAAACTGGACATCTACAAGTATTTGTACAACAATTTTCAAACTGGGATGTTTTTGTGACGTGGTGCAAGATTGAGACATTACTTGGGTCAAGTTTGGTCAGATTTTGATTGGTTGCTCAAAGACAACACTGCACTAACAGCACTGTGTTTGCGGATTAACAGAGAAGCTGTATTAACTTCATACACATGTCACAGGTTAAAACCGTCAGCTGTAGATAGACATTTTTTTCTGGAAAACTTTATTTGCAGGAGAAAAAAATATCCACTTTTGGAAGGAACAAGGTTGTGGTGATTGACATACATTAAAATTTGCATACTTTTTTAGCATTTAGTAGCTGGATGGACGTGTTTAGACAAAAATTGACCATTAAAAGTCAATTTTCCATCTTGCTTAGGGTTAGCTTGCTTTAAAACAAAAAAAAATGTTGGTTAACTGCAGTCCCTCTTTTTCAAGTTTGTGTGAATACTCTCATCTGAAAACAACACAAAACATTGTGTAGGCATGAAATCAACCAATCATTGAGCTCTTTGTGCTGCTTATAGATCATGGGAAACCAGGACAGGTTTAATTGTGGTCTTATCCCTCTGGAACCAGGAGTTTTGCTCAGTCTGCACCACTAACATGTATGTAGGACTTCACCAGATGCCACATCACAGAACACTGCCCATAGGCCTCTTTAGATTTAGAAAGAGAGTGGCTAAATCTTGAAATGATAAAGGAAACCAAGTTTTAAAAAAGAGAAATAGCAGCTATTTTAAGTAGGTCATTTCATGCAATAACTAATCAATTTAAATATAAGTTTGTTTTTTGTTCATTCAGTACATTTCAAAGTCAGTGCCAAAAATGACAAAAATCTAAATTCCTGGAATTTAAGATTGTCAAAATTAAACCAAGCAAAAAGTGTAACAACATGACCAATCAGATATGATGGAGGAGAGGAAACTCAGTTGGCCATAAATAAAGTTACTGCATTTCCAAAGTTAATCCAGATGCCTTCCGGTGGCTGGAAACTGCCTGGGGGAAATGGACACTGCAGATGTGAATTCTGAAAGCTGCTATCATCCAAGATGTGTTTTTTTATCAATTGTGTTATTACTCAGCTCCCAAAAGAGTTGGCAAAGTGAGAGGTTGCTCCTTTGGAGTTTTCTGTTCCTCCAACAAATGCATCAGATATGTTCTTCTAAAATCAAAACAGATGTTTAGAAGTATTAGTGCTTGTGAAAAATTAAAACAACAAGCCTACAAATAACAGAAAATCGTGTGCCTTAGGAAATCTGTAAAGGCAATAAAACTACTATCCTGAATTCAACTAGTAAAGGGAAATTTTATAGTATATATTTCCAAAAGAGTAAATCTTTCATTTAAAAAAAAAAATAAAACAAGTAAGAAAAAAGCAGGAAATGAATGAAGCAGGTAAAAAAAGAGTTGAAAGGTCACCATCCTCTTTCAAACTGTGCTACATTGTCCCCTGCAGACACATTAGCTACTGATAGAGGTTTTAGAGCAGCTAATGTGCTGATAACACATTACATTTGAAGGTTTCAGTGCTTTGAAACACCAGAGGGACGAGGTGTGGGAATCCAATCCATTAGATAAAGCCAACAGTAATAGGTATCCCATATCAAAGGGATATAGTTTAAACTGCAGGGGCTTTGGATGCGCTCATTGCTATTTATTGTTTTAAGTGGAGCTTTATGCACAGGAGGTGATATCAACACACTAACAAAACCCTTTTAACACCAGTGGGCTTTGAGTGACATCAAATGTGTCTATTAACCAACCTCTTGACAAGCCAAGGTGATTCATCTCCACTGTGGTGCGCGTGTGTAGCTGCTCTGTGTGCAACTGTGTGGATATTCGCATTGCAGAGATTTGAATGAAGCTAGTAAGAAACAAAACCAAATGTGAGCTATTTTAACTATACATGTTCAAAGTGACTTTTTCCTCTACAAATTACTCCCAAAATTCAAATTTTCTCCTTAACCAGAGAAGAGTAAATACGACAAAAACAAACATTAGAATTTGAATACAAAGTCCAAAATAAGACAAAACCTCTTTTATTCCCTTAAAAACTGTGGACTGGCTTAGAACAATAAACTATCCACAGTCTCTTTGTGTGTTGCTTATAGCAAGTGGTAAAAAAAAAAAAGAACAAGAGTCAACCATCATGTGCTGACAGCTCACCAGATTCCTGAAGCCTGGCGGCTAAACCCAACGCCATTCTGAAAAACAACAAGAAGCCCTAAAATCAAAGTCCCCCTTCAGCTCAATCACTCTGGCTGCCTCTCGCAAACACTAATAATCACATTCCTCCTTTCCTTTTTTCTCTCTTGTGTGAAACATCATATTGCCTTTGATTGGGCTGTTTAAATGATTAGCACACCACCTCGGCGGAGACGGCTGGCGGTGGCACCGGGTAGAAGGGGGGCACAAGCATCCCGCTGAGTGCAGCGAGATGCGCGCTGTAGAGATGAGGCATGCGCCCCCCCTCCGTCACATCACAAGGACGTTGACGTCCAATAAACACTCACAATGGCCACAACTCTCCTGCACAGTTCGTCTAACACACTTACATGTTTTCACTTAGTATTTTTTTCCCTGGAGGGTTGTTTTTATGAAGGGGGCAGCTTGTTTTGTTGTGTGGCTGGAAGAGTAATGCAAATCCGAGTGCAGGTATGGTGTCATGTTTTCCAGCTAAGAATAGGAGGTGATTTAATGCATGTCCACAGAACAGATAGAGAAAAGGAGTTTTCAGCTCATTTCCCACTGAGAAATAATCCTTCCCTGTGCATGATCTGACACCAATGCAACAGGAGGACAGTTTTCCTGGAGTTGACTCTACCCAGAATCCTCTGCCCAAGCAAACACAGTAAAAGATGATACTGTACCTTCATGCAGTATGGCTTTGTAGGAACAATATGCATCCTTGACTGCTTGAGAATGAGCATCTAAAAGGGGGGAATTGTGGTGACCGTTGGTTTTCAGTTTTCTCTGGGCAGACTGGAAACACAAAACTGTGCAGACAATCGGAGAAGGTGAAAAAAGGAACCAGTGCAAAAGCTACAATTTTTCTCTCTTCTCTCCCTTTTTTGAGGGCGCAACTTTGGTCTCAATGCCCAGAGTCTTAAATGAACAGCATGGAAAGAGACTTTGATGTGACAATCATTCCCAAGTTAATTTGTCTTCAGTCACAAGTGCTCAAGGCATCTGGTGTGCAATCAGCAGAGAGACAAAGAAACACTACAGACCAAATAATGTTTTCTGAAAAATGTTCTTACTTTGATATGCTGGTCGATCAGCACCTACCTAAAGGCAAGATTGTAAATTAAGAACCATGAAAACAATACATCAGGCACACTTATGCAACAATTTCTTTTATTTGCATTTATCTGTGGACACTCATACAGCATGTTCAGATGACTTGCTCTAGTTTTATCTTCTCTACTTGACAGAGAATCAGACTGTGGCTGTCAGAGTTTCCACTGATGTATAGGAAAGACACCCATTTTTACCCATTCATTTTGAATGCATAGGTATGGATATGCCTTAAGAAATGAGTTATGACAGCGAATGCAAACTAAGCAAACAATAATAATAAAACAGTTACCAATCTTACAGTGTGTCATATTTGGCAATTAGTACAGTATATCTGTTGTAGACTACAGCAAGTGGCCAAACATATTTGACCAAAATCCAAACAATTAGATGACAGTGCCTCTAAAATATATATACATATTTATTTTATTTTTTATCCTCTCCAGTTCCTGTAAGCTACAGTTGTTCTGCATATATTTACACTTTATGTACTTAAGTATAAAAACATGCTTAAGCTATGTGTATGGGATGTTTAATATTTTAGTTATGCCAAATATCAGCTCAATCCTCAACAGTTTTACTCGGCTCTGCGTGCATTTTGGCTCATTATTACAATTTACCAGCTATCACTTTTTTCACAAAAGGCCCCTTTAAAGATGAACAAAGGGCTTGACTAATAATGCCCTTGCATGTGTGCAGCTGCAGCTGTGTGATCGTGTATCATGTTTGTACTCTTCCCTGCAATTTTAACAATAATTTCCAGGACTATTGGTGTTTTTTTTTCCTTTTTCAGTCAGTTCACTCACAGGAAAAAAGCCTCTCCTTGCTGTCTCTGGTGAGTAAATGCCGAAACGTTTCAAAGAGTTGGCGAGTTCCTTGTGCTCTTCTGCCACCCGGTGGCCACTGGGGAGAACAGAGAAATCTCCAAAGAGGTTCTGCCTGAACTGGGGAGGATGATCAGCCCTCATCCAGCATCAAAACATCATGATTGCATCTTAGGAAATTCTTAGCCTTCATCCTGGAAGGCAAAAATAAACCTCTCTCAACTCTCTTTTCTTCACATCCTTCTGTCTACCTTTATGTCTTTTTTGGTGGCATGACAGCTGATTCCTCTTTAGTGACTAAGACAATTAACTTTCTTGTGGGTGAAAAATAAGCAATAAGGGGTTTGCAGTGGGGGGTTGGGTGGGATTCTAAAAGAAAAGGACTATCTCTGTTTACCCACGTCATCATTAAAGTGACGACCAACACAACCCAGTGGGCTCATCTGCATAATTGAATAGAGTTAAGATTTGCACCAAAGCTCATATTTTCAGGCTGCGCGTGGACTCTGGAGACTCGGTGTATTCCTCCTGGTACCAACGTCATCATTAGGCCTCCTTTAGGCCGCTGCATAACAAAGAGTTAGCTCATTACTGACAAAAACATCTCTGCTAATGTCTCCCTCGCTTTGCTCGACACTCTTCTAATCTCTCTTGGCACAAAACGCCTTCAGTTTCATAATGATAACATAGGAAGAAAAGGAATGTGCACAGAGGAACTGGAAGAGAAAAAAGAAGCAGCTTTGGTCACATGGCCACAGTATGTACAGAGATAGACATGCCAAAATACAGAGCGAATGAAAAAGAAACGACAGAGCTTTCTTCCTGGCGACATTCCTGCCAACATCTGTCACAGCCAATGCTTGCTGTGGGAAGGTGTGTCTGTGTCCTATACATTATGTGCCACCTGCATATGAGGCTGTGTGCTCGCCTCTAATGTGAAGGAAAACATATTCATGTTGCGCGAGAGCATGTGCGTTTGTGTACAAATCCAGCAAATGTGTGTTTATGTGAGTCAGTTTGAATAACTGGATGAGTACGCATTCATACACACAAGTACTTGTGTTTTTATATGTACATCCAACGCTTCCTCTTCTCATTTCCTGCATATTTTCTCTGTGTGTGTGTGTGTGAGAGAGAGCTGTTTCACACAGTTGTAAGTGTGCACAGAGGCCAACCCATACATCCAAAGCTTCCTCATTTACCCCATATTTGTAGGTGTGTCTACGTGCTGTGCATGTGTGTGTCTGTATTCCAACAGCATGCCATTAAGATGAGAAATGACAGCTGTAGCCTCTTCACCCTGCAGCCCTCCTCTCTGCTTCCAGAAATGTGCCTCCTGCTTGTCATGGAGGATCTTGGCCTCTTGCTACAACTGTATATCAAACTGTTGTGCAGAGGTGGAAAGAGTGCAGAAATATTTTACACAAGCACAATCACTGTAACTTCAGTGAGTGCCCCCTTTCCGAGCTGGCTTCACTGAAAACTGAATAAAAAGATACAAAGCTTATTTTAGAATAAATCACAGGGAACTAAAGTCCTCATAAAAAAAGGGGTTTAATCCCAAAGATAAAAAGGTAAGTTAGTGTTTTCCTCTGGTCTGGAGAGTATCTAGAATATTCTAGAGAAGAGGAGTGAGGCATTTTAGTTTGATGTAGGTTTCAAGTCATGCATCTCCAGATGAAAGCTAAAGCCACTGGTGGATCAAAAAAGATCGCAAATGAAAATTTGTAGAAAAGAAAAGGCTAATCAGAGCAGAGAAAGTTGAAAAAAATTACAAATAAGTGCTTAATGTGAAAGAAGAAACTAGTATGACTTCCTACTTTTATTTCAAATAATCCTGTTTGAGTCTAAGTAAAAATGACTTGTCTTACATTTGCTCAAAAAGGAACAAACTTTAACATAAAGACATCTGGAAAAACCATTAAAAATGAGAAAAAGATATGAGCATTGAAGGAATAACATCGTAAATTAAGGGTAGTAAATTTAAGATTTAAGAATGTTTTTTTTCACATCTGTAAATATTACAAGTTGTACAAAGACTGCCATGAAAGTATTGTAACAGAAGTTGCCTCTAAACTGGAGGCAGTGAATTCAAATATAGTTCATTTTAGATAAATTAAGTGTTAAGTTTTTTTTTTTACTAAAACATTCTAATGATTAACATAACTACACATCATTAATTGGATGAGTATTCCCCAAAGCGAAAAGCACAAAGAATCAATATCAAATCTTCCCTGACCGACAATTATTATTGATCGTCAAATCAATGCCCAGAAACTGTCCATCAACACACAGGGAAAAGTATTAAAGTTACCATTCGGTTCTGAAAATTTTGTTCTGTGATTGCTGATCAAAACAAGATTTTAAAAAAGCCCAACTCAACCTTTACTGGCTGCAAACTTAGCCTGCTGTGACCCCAGGTTGACCCACATCAGCATCACCAAAAGCCAGAGCCCTACAGCTCCACCCAAAGCCTCCCTCCTCTCAGCCGTCTCTAGTAGGCAGATGAGATCCAGCTCCTCCTCTAAAAGTCCATCTGAAAGGAGGAACAGACATGGCAGTGCTCTGGTGTCCTCTCTCCACACATCTTCCCCCGTTCGAAAAAGCCTGCTTCTGCTGGACTGATTGGCCGTCTCAGAGCAAGGAGCAGATAGGATCTTTCTATTTGCCCAGCAGCGGGACTGCCTCTCTATCAGCGCTACCTCTGGAGGGGGTTTATCTGGCCTGCTGATAACAATGTTTTCCCCTGCCTTCCTCCCCTCCCTGTTGGTTTGTAATACTAGTAAATAGGAGTCAAGGCTGAGACTGAGCAGCAGCAACAGCAGCAGTCTGCAGTTCTATGCTACTCCTTGTAAAGATTGGGTCGGTTTGCGTTTACAACTCAGTTTGTGTGTGAGAGAAGCAGTAGAAAAGACTGGAAAACACAAATAATTGCTTTTCCACAAGAAGACAAATTAGTCATATTTAAGACTATGAACACAGTTATAATGCATTCAAAATAGACTTGACTCTGTTATTGTGTGACTATCCATACGGCTGTCACTAGTGAGTTGACAAATTGACAGATGTGTGCAGAACACTATGCACTGAAATCTATCGAAGCAGCACTAGAAAGCATCTGTGTCAGATGAAACTCAGCTGAGTGCACGGTTTCAGTGCTTTGCAAAGTGCACCTGAGTATAAGTTGTAGATCACTTTCAGAGCTTGGCTGGGGCAAAACCTTCAACATGCTTTTTCACTCATGGCGTGGTGGGATAAACCTTGCTTTTTCTGCACGGCTGAAACATCTGTAAGCTGTCACAGAAACAGAGCCCAGAGGAAAACATTTACCTAGCAGAATACAAATTCTTCAGGCCCCAGTGTCAACACTTTGTAAAAAAAGCTTGCACATATGGTACTGTTTTTCTCAAGGTGTGTCTGGGAGAGCCATTGCAGTGATGGCTCATGATTTGGTTGTTTTCGATTTATATAGTCCATTTCATTCTTGTTTTTCCTCTTATTGCTCACAACCGCCTGTATCTGTCATCCATTCAAAACATCTACAGGGATTACATTGTTTAAAAAAAGTGTTGGATTCTGATTTGAATAAGATCCTATGATGACAAAGACATGCAAAACTCAGTAGGAAAACCAAAACCCTTAATTTAAGGAAACTTAAATAGTACATTTCAGAAAACATGAGATTTAAGAGGATTAAAGATTCAAGAAAATCTAAAAAAAAATCCTGTTTTAAAATTTGGTATTTAGTCATTTTCCATTTTAGTCCCAAGTTCTTTCTTTCATTGCTGTCATTCCTTAAATTGTATTTCTCCTCTGTAGTTGTCATATTTTCTGTCTTGTTTTTGTGTTTTCTCTTTGTGTTTACAATGATTTTATTTTATGTTTTGTTATGCTCTGAAATAGTTTTTGTGTAATTTTCATACTTTCTGTCATTTCTGCTGTGCTTCCTGTTTTATGTCTTTGGTCAAATGTTTTTGTTTTATTTTCTTTTTTGTTGTAGGTTTTTTTTAATGTACTGTTAATATGTCATTGTTGTGTTTTCTCAAGTTTATTTTTCTTTAATTCTGTTTTTCTTTTTGGATTTGTTATGTTTTCTGATACATCATTGGGCTTTGAAAAAAGTTGTGATTTTAGTCTGCTCTTCTATGTTTTGTTGTTGTGTTTATTTTTACATTATTTGGATTAAAAAATAAATTTCTGTTTTGTTGCTAATTTTCTATATGAGTGTTTTCCATTCTCTTGTCATACTTTCTGCCCAATTGTTAATTTTTTTCTTGGTTTGTTTTGTAGTTTTTTTTTGTTTGTTTTGTTTTCTGAAATGTCATGTTGTCTGTTGAATATTCTGAAATATTGTTGTTTATCTGAATTACTAGAAGTTATGTTTCCTTATTGGAATCTCTGTAATGTTATTTTATTTTTCCTTTTCTTTCTTTAGATTTTCCTTTTGTTGAAATGCTTGCTGCAAACTTGTGCTTTTTGTTGCATTTGAGAAATATTTGTTTTCTTTTATGTTTTCTGTTTCATTGTCTTTACCTTTTTCTAAAATACATCTTCTGTTTATTTGGATAATAAACAAATAAACAGAAAATGTAATGTTTGTGAAATTTTCAGTGCTTTCTTTGGTTTTATTTTCTCAAATGTTTTCTGTTTTAAAAGCACCTGTAAAAATGATTTAAAATTCTGTACACACTTGGTGCTGAATATGTGATGACATGATGAATTTGTGAGTCCAGATGTTTCTGAGAAAAAGCTTTAAAAAAAAAACAAAAGCAACAAACAAACAATAAAACTGTGGAACGTTTTAAAATAAATGTGGGGTGCCTAATACCGTAAATCTTCACAGACTGAGAGAATGACATCCGGCTAATGGTCTACCATCTCCATCTCCCTTGTAGCGCAGTTAAAACTCAGCTTTTATGTTCCCACAATGAGTATGTGCATTCCTCTTTGGGATGACTGTCCCAGATTTAAAGGCTTGTCAGACACCACCAGGCCTTTATTTTTCCATAAACTTTTTTCTTTTTTTCTTTTTTAATCTTTTGCATTTTACACTGGGGGATTCTTGTTGCAGGAATGGTGTTGCAATGGATTATACAAAAAAATGTCCACAACAGGGAGTTGAAATAGAAGCCTCCTTCATCTTTGCCTTGCAGCATCTTTTGCTGTGATGCCTGTGTGCTGCAGCAATGGAGTGCAAAAATATTAAAACACACAAAAATAACTGAACTGCAGGTTTAATTGCACAAACTGTGATGAGATAAATCTCTTTGATAAAGGCATATGCACGCCGATGATAGCAGTATCCTCTCAGTAAATAGCAGGGATTGGGCAGACAACTGCAAGACTGCAGCTAATTGATGCCCTTTGTTTGCCAACTAGGTAACTTTTTTTAAAGTAAGTGGAAATAGTCGCTGCTGACAAATAATTCTGAGATTGTATCAGCTGCTAAGATACATAATTCAGTCCTTTAAACTGGACCTGTCGAGTGAAGTAAAGATTGTTGTATTGTTTCTTTTGTACATCTGTCTCCACGTCATTTCTGACATCTCTCTTAGAACCGTAGCGCAGTGGAGAAAAGAGCACCACCGTGGTGCAGGTAAACCCACCAAGAGATAGAAGGGCTTCCTCATGAATAAATGATGGTGACACGCAGCTATAATTTGCATTTGTGTAAAAGTGACGCATCAGCGCTTTTGTCTGCCAAGAAGTCTAGAGGTGTGTTTTTATTTTATTATTTAATGGAAAATGGCTTTCATTAACAGTGGCAAACCAAAAGGTGTTGACAGCAATGCACTGACTTGTCAAGCCGATCACAGTCTGTTTTTCAAGCCGATCACAGCCTCTTCCTCTTTTTCTCTAATTAGGCAAATGCTGGAGGCATCATAACAAATGCTGAAACAGGTTTGTCCTTGCCTAATCCGGGGAACTAATTTTTAAGGTTATTATGCAAATCGATACTGTTTACAAACATGAAAGCCGGAGTACTATTTTTGATGTGCCACATCGGTTTTCGATAGCTTAAAGCCCAGCTCGGCAGGTGTCATGTCAATAACAACCAGCTATCGATCAGTGCCAGTCTGAGGGGGATTGGGACAGCAGGGCCTTGAGGTGCTGAGAAGGGTTTTCATCAGCTAAAGTCTCAGTCTAAGCCACCGTCACAAGACAACCTTAAATCTTCTCTGCATTGACACATAAGTGATGATGTGGCTGTAGCTGTGCTGGAGTAGAATGGCATGACTTATTATTGTAGTCTGTCAACTGTGAGATCTAAACAGTGAGATCACATATATTTCAAGATCACACATTTCTGTAATCAATACAATCCCAATCCTCCTTCATATTGCTAACATAAACTGTATAAACCAATTTTTGTGTATACTGAACAGATATGGATCGATAGATGGATGGAAGGATCTGTCTATCTATCTATCTATCATAATTAGGGAAGAAATCCAGATGATTCAGCTTTCCACCGGCACTTCAACTGGAAGCTGCGAGGTTCCCGGAAGCTTTAAAAGAGTGTCAAAACCTCTCAAGCAGTTGTAAAATATCTGTGAATAGATGGCGTTTTGTACTTGTGAATCAGGCAATTTGTGCATGTCTTTCTGCAATTGTGTGATTTGTCTTCCTGGGGAGTCTTTTTTAGCATGAAGTTAAGTTGAAGGAAAAAATTTGTCTGTAGAATTTTATTGTTTGTGCATTTTTGGAATTTGTGCATGTGTAAACTTATTTTGTGTTGTGCAATTACTAGACTTTGTGTTACATTTGAACAAAAAATTGCACTCCAAGTTACACACAAAATGGTTTACGTGGTGTACAAACCACAAGTTGGAAATACAAGTGCCCAAGGTTACACACAAATAAGTTGAGACAGTTTGCCACACACAAGCACACAGAGACACAATAATATTTAGTCTATTTTTTTTAATGAAGGTCTAGATCAGTGGTTCCCAAACTTTTTGAGCCCTGACCCCCACGATACTATACTTAAGCATTCGCATCCCCCCCTGCCGCAACAATAATTACTAATTGTTTGATACCAGATGTGTCATCCTGCAGGATTCTCTAAATATACGTCTTGAAAACTGTTAGTCTTAATTAAAAAAAGGATAAAGATAGATTTATTCGTTGTTTTAAAATAATTGAGGTGCTGAATTCATATTTATCGCTGCAATAATAGTTTAGTTCTGACAGCCATGATAAAAATCTCATTTTTTGTTGGTTATATATTTTTCTAAAATCTGATGAACACCCGAAATGATCTCACAATGGGGTTCCCGATCCGCAGTTTGGGATCAACTGGTCTAGATTAAGGTCTTAAGAGGGCAGGATTATTTGTTTTAATCATTGAAGACAATCGTGAAGACAGTGGGCAGGTAGGTTATTCCAATCATTCAGGACATCTCACAATTTAAAAGGTCTCTCCTTTTTACATCACCTCATCTAATCCAACAATGACTTAATGATGTTGAGGTCAGCCTTCGGTGGGGTCTGACAATTCGCTTTAGGAATTTTCTCATTTGAGGAGAGTATGCTGTTCTGCAAATATGCAACTAGTTTGAAAGTCAGATTGAATGTCATGGAACATTTCATTGGACACTGAACATTTTCATGTTTTCTAAAGTATTAAAAAGCTATGGATACTGGTAAAGTATTTCTGAAATTGCAGCAAAGTAAATTCTATTCTTAGCAGACCAAGACATTTTATACTAACATTGCAAGAGTCCGAACATCATATATATATACATACATATATACATATATATATATATACATATATATATATACATAGGGCTGTCACAATTATTACAATATTCGTTAATCGCGATTATTTTTCTTATTCGCAAATATTTTTCTTATGCACGATAACCGCTTATCCAGCATTAAAACGTCAGATATGATGCAGCCGTCCTGCGCGAGGCGTCAGTGCCAACGTGTGAGCACACAGCTGTGGTGTGATGCTAGCGAGGCTAACAGAGGAGCGTGAAGGTATGAGTTGGTTCAGAAGCTACATACACGGCACGGCTGTGGATACATTCTGGTTTTAAGCCGAATGGTAAAGTGGAGCCCAGTAACCCA
>JAVQJG010098589.1:0-10209 GCA_036024015.1 Craterocephalus amniculus
GTTTAGGCCCAGAATACATCAGTGATATGTTCAGAGAATATAAACCTGCCAGAACTCTTAGATCCAAAGACTCAGGTCAACTAGTCCAGACCAGAGTCCAGACCAAACATGGAGAAGCAGCTTTATGCTGTAATGGTGCGTTCAGACCAAAAGCAGCGAGAGCGCCGGGAGTCAAACATGTCTGACATGTAAAGTCTATGCAAATGCGCGTCAAGGCGCGGCGAGCAGTTGAGCATCGCGTTTTTGGGCATTTGAGCGTCGGCTGCTCTCGCCGTGCGTCAAGAGCAGCGAGACCAGCAGCTGCTCGAGTTGGAAAATCTGAACTTTCGCTGCTTGACGCGGAGCATCAATCAATCAGCGCAGCTTAGCTTTAGCTTTAGCAGATATGCTACGAAGTAACGTCGGGAAGCTGTTCTCATTACGTAACAAAAGACAGACATGGAGGACAGACTAATCATGCCCGTCTGTGCCCAGCCTGTCATTTATGACCATGACAGGAGCAAAAAGGACCGTGTGGAGCAAATAAATCAAGCCGAGCATTACATCTGCCATTGTAGAGAGAGAGAAAAAAAGGAAAACATCCGGGTCCTGCTGAGGAGTATCGAGAGCGTTTGGGGCGTCAAGACCGTTTTGATTTAAAATGTCAAGCGTCTGATTTACGAGCATCCAGCGTCCAACTTTGAGCAGCGAGAGCGTCTCGCTGCATTTGGTCTGAACGCGCCATAACGCTTCGATTTGAAAATGTAATAACTCTGAGAGAGACAAGAGTGAGGACCGTGACATGCGGAAACTGTGATGCCATTCCTCGGGAAGGACAAATTCCTGCTCAAAGTTTTGCCACCAGCTGGCAGTGCGTCCCCGTCTGACCCAAAACCTGCGAGGTACATAGGGTAGGCGGCGTATAACCGTCCTAAACACCGTTCTTCTACACAGAGCAGTAGTTGAGCTAGTCCCTGGACAATAGACAAGGATAACTGTTTCAGAGTGTAAACACAGGTCGCACATGCAAGGTCAGGGCATTTTGGTTGCGGACGGTGACGTTTTGGAACATAAATTTCTGGTTATTAATGTCCACACACAAAAGCTGAAAACGGAGAATTTGCAAATCTTCACTTTGGCCGGAGGTTTTTTAAATAATCGTTTTTGAATTTGCAAATCTACGTTTAAGTGTGGATGACAGGCCAAATCGTAGAAAATATCTTGGACAAGGCCTAAGTCACAACATTTTAATTAGCTTGATTTTTATTAAATGCAATTTTCCTCTTGTTAAAAGCACAGATAATCTTCATCTATCTATTTGAAAAAAGGAAATTAAGACCTTCTTATAAGTAAATCTATAAATAGATTATATTTCAGCTTTGGGAATTTTCTTGAAGGACAAGCTAGTGGCAAGCTGCCAAACATTTAAATTGGGAAAAGCCCTGGAGCAAGGTACTTAACCACCTTAGTTCCTACAGAGGCCTTCATAACTATAAAACATTTCTGACAGATGCTTGGATTATGAGATACTTGGTTGGTTTCGAGCACCTAAACGTAAATACACTCAATTTGTTGAGAACACTGGTTGTTTAATGGTCATTCTCATCTGGCTCTATGTCAGCTGAATTCTGGGTGTCACTTTCCTGATGAACACCAAAACAGGACAAATTTATTATAAGAAAGGTGTTCAAATCACCTCTCACTATTCCAGACAAACACAAATACTTTCCAGCACAGAGTAGGAAAACAACTTTTATTTCTCTCTTTTTAGCAGGAGACTTATAAGTTTTTCTTTAACTTAACAGTTTTTTCTGCCATACAGTATGTAATTAACTGTAAGTAGTCATGGCAACATCCTTAAGACCTTTACACTTCTGTTAATAGACGGGAAATGCAACCAATCTAATGTTCACATTTTCAACTGACATTCTACTGTTATTGCAGTAACTGGAACCTCCATTTTTCTCTTTCATTCTCTCTTCCTCTTCATACATCCTTCCATTTATGTCCGACAACCATGCTATTAACCTCTGGCCTCGTGTCTCTCCTCCCATCACAGCAGCTGTAATTAGGAGGTCAATCTTAACCTCGCTATCATTTATACTGCAGTAACATGCATATGTAAAAACCAACATCCCTAGTGATATAGTCATTACAAAAAACAAGCCAATGTACAAGAAAGAAAGTTATCGAATTTAAGCTGATGTCTGATCAACTTTAATGTTGATAGTATATTTAACAAATTATCCTGTTTAAAAATACAGAAAAAAATGTAAAAAAGAGCATCACACAAAAAAAAGACATCACAAAAAAGGGATTTTTGTTTTATATTCATGAGTTTAGAAAAGAACAATTGTGCACTGTTTAAAGTTTCATTAGCTTTAAAAGGGAAACCAAAGCTTATAAGCTTGCTCTTCTGAACCCGAGAGCTCAAGAAGTAGCACACAGCAGATTATTTGTGGGACTAGTAATTTTCTTTATTGATTTTAAAGAATTAACATCATTTACTTAATTTAGTTCCATTTCAGATTGGGTTGTTTCCTAATCACGTATTTTAGAACATGCTCATCTTCTTTTTGAGTACAAGTACAAACACACAAGCAGACAGAAATGTGCTTGTGCATGCACTTTCACACACACACACACACGCACACACACACACACCAGGGTTGACAGGATTGGGCAATGAGCTGTCAGAGCAGTTTCTCTGCATCACACAGGTCATTGGCTGATCCCTGTCTGTCTCTTTTTGACTGTCTTTTTATCTGCTTTCTTTGCTCTCCGTATCTCCTCTCGCTCTCTCTCCTCCTCCTCCTCTGTCTCTCCCAAGCGTCTCATTATACACAAAATACAATTAAGGTGTGTGTATCAGTGTCAGACCCCTGCTATTAGCACCTCAGTCTAAATGGCACTTGGCAGAGCGCTGAATCGCAGCTTCCTCCTCTGAGTCCAAAGATTAGGGGCCTCACACATACAATCACTATCAAAACACATTAAGACCTAAACAACTTGACGCAGCAGAGTACAGTAAAAGCTGCAGTGCCTGTAACGGTGTGCTGACACTGTATGCCCTGTGGGCATTTCAGCACTTGTTCTTTATTTCATTTCATCTTGAAGTTTCTTAAATTTGAGACATATCACTCTTGAAAAAAAAGATTGCGAGATACAGTGGTGCAAAACCTCTTACTGACCAAGAATTGGTAAACCTATTACCAATTTTCATGCAACTAACCATGAAAATTAATTGTTCATGTAATTTCAGAGTGATTTTGTCTGCAAATGCACAGCATGGCTGTAGACAAAAAACACTACTTAAAAACTAGCTCCTCTCCTCTTCTTTTTTTTTTGTTTAGCCAGAGCCAGAGCCCATCTATCAGTAATTTCAGTTTATAATCAAACACGGATAAATTTAAAGTTATCATTCAGTTCTGTGAAAAAGCATCTTTAACTTCCTTTATACAATAAAAGGTTTAAAATAAGAAATCTAATGAATGGCAGTTTAAAGTCCTTTGTAATTCTCACACAGATAAAATACTTCTCCGACACACAGGCGTTCTCTCAAACCTTGCAGCAGTAAATATCTAAGATCTACATCCTTTACACAGGATTGCCTAATTACTCTAAACAACATGGTAGCTGATTAACTTGTAATTGCTGCTCTGAATGCAGCCTGTCCCTCTCTCCTCGTTAAGGTTATTACTGACTATAATTACCGCTAATTTGCAGAGTATAACACACACGCTCACACAACCACACATGAGTGCATACATCTATGCAGGTGGATGCTTATACCTAAGCACCTGAACACATTCTCACACACTCATGCACACCCTGCCAGGGAGCTAAGTATCCTGCCAGGAGGACAGTTAGTTTCTTGGAAACTGTGACTGCAGCACAAAGCAATAACAGTGAAATTTAGGCAACCAAATTCATTTTCAGTATGTTGCCTCATTTAACCAATGACATTCACAGCAGCCAAACAGCGTAATGGTCTTCATATGTCACATTGTGCTTTTTCTGGTGTCCTTTAAACTTCATGATTTGCTCGTTTTTCTTCTTTTTTGTCCTTTGATCATAAAAAGTGATGCCTAAATGTTTTAAACTTACTTTTTTTTCACACTACAATATTTAACATTATTTTACTATGAGACACTCATAAAAGCAAGTATTTTGGTAAACATAGTGTAATAGTAAATAAAGTAGCTCACAGGCATGTGAACAGATTAAACGAACTCTCTTTCCAAGAGTAACCTTTTAACTTTGTTTTAAATACAGAGATGTTCATATTGACAACATTTACCACTGTGTAGGAGTAGGTGATAAAAGGGCATTCAAATTTTAATCGCAATCAAATTTATGTCACAGGTGACAAGCATGAGACATTTTCAGTCAATCCATTTACAGAGCCAGACCCATATTCTTCATCACATCCCAGTAGTTAATGATAATGCACATGTAAACTGGCTGATAACCATAAAAAATAGACTTTCCAGTGGACTGAGGAAAGAACTGAAGTTGAAACGTTGGAGAGAAGGAGTTTAGCAAAGGACAGCCATAAAATTATTTTCCTCCCAAACTGTAGCTGACAGAAAGGCCACAGTACATCAGTAACATGAAGGTGGTTTGGATTCAGTGAAATGAAGACATTTAAACAATGTGCAAACTTAAAGCCAAAGACAGGAAAAATGACTTATTTAACTCAAAAGTGTATCATCCCAGCAACTTCTCAGAAAGCATGAAAATGTGGACAGATGCGACCCAATGCACCGACTCTTGCAGTGCAAGCTTAAAACAGAAACATTGGCTCAGTTGTGGCTGCCACCCTAAATGAAAATCACTCAACGTTTTAATGTGTGGTTTTTCCATCACATTATCACAAGCTGGTATTTCCTATAAAATCATGGATTTTTTTTTCATTTCAAACATTTGATATTTTTTTCTAGGTTCTTATTTAGAATAAACTTATTCATGAGGATATTTGCACATCACTGCATTCTTCTTTTATTTGCTGCATCCCAGCTTTTTTAAGAATTAAGATTCTATACACATAAAATCAATTTGCTGATAAATCATTGAAACAAGGCAGTCCCATGCCACACTTTAGGTGTTGTATGCATGTACAGCACACACAAATGCGTTTTAAAATAATCATCCAAATAAATCTCTGCTAAGAAATGATTATAAAAATGTATTTTCAATGTTTTAAGTATATCCTGTCATCACAGAGATCATATGCCAAATTGTTTTGATATCCTGCAGGAAATCAGATAAGTAGCGACATATGTTTTGCTTTTCCATAAAAAGCAACATTTGGAGAATTCACTATCTACCTACAAAATCCAAACAGGGAATTTAGAAATGCTTATTTCTTTGTGTTAGAAGTTGCTCAGTGCCTTCCTGTGAACTGAGGAATAAATAACATTTAAATGTAAAAAAGTAGATTGGACAACTTGTTTTTATGGACTTCAATTCCAGTACATGATCGTGCTGGTCAGTGCCATTGTGTCCTTTGTGAACTAAAACAGTGAACCGGAAGCTAAAAGAACAGTATAATGGCACATTTAAATGATTTTCTATGCTCTCCCCTCTCCTCTGTGTAGAAAGGCTTTTGAATTAATCTAAATCTGGCTTAATCATAATTCTCCAACTAAACTTGCTACAGAGAAAGCTACAAGCACAAAGCTCCTTTTAAGTTCATAATCACTTTCTCCTTTAGCCAGAGATAATGGTACTACTTGTGAGAGATTTAGCCTTCGTCTGTATTTCTCTCTCCTCTACTAACTCTCTGTCTCTCTCTATATCCCCCAAACATACTATCTCTCTTTCTTCGGACCATTAGTGATATTGCCGGGCCGCAGACCTCTGTGTTAAGTCACTTAATCAAAAGCAATGGGTTGAAAATCTTGTTTGGCCTCTTATGTCTGATTCATTCCTGCAGACAGGAGCAGGGGAGAGACAGAGCGAGGGCCCGGGGGAAATAAATGGAGAGCGAGACAGATGCACAGAGGGAACGGGGAGAAAGTGAGCAAGTGAGTGCTGATAGTACAGTGAGATGGTGAAGGCAACCGTGTGAAAGGATGGTCCTATGTGTTATCAGCTAAGTAGCAACAGAAAGGCCATCATTGGCTGCTTCACCCTCAGGGCAATGAGAAGGCCACTGTTCCTCTAACCACTTCTGACTACCTTTCATCTACACACACATACCCACACACACAACTTTGACTTTTTTGTGATCATTTCTGATGAAAAACATCCATGAAAAAACATTTTTTGGAACATAAAGCTTTTTGGCTCTTTTTCTCCTTCAATACAAAACCAGGACAAACCCAAAAACAACCCGAAATTGATTTAATTTTTTTTTTTCTGATTATGGAATTCGATTATGGAAGGTTAGCCATGGAAACATCACTAATAAAACAGAGAACCATCAATGACCACAAAACCAGTTATGATGTTTATGGTTAAGGGGAAAAAAAACACAAATGAAAATGACCTAAGTGGGAACCAAACAGTGTTGTACCTACAATTTCTTTCAAGTGCATTTGATGCTGTGGGATACTTAGCATTCCCACTGCCTTGGAAATTGGTCTGACTGAAGGAATGGTGGTGCTTACATACAGTACACATACATTCTTTAGTCCTCCATAGAAGTGGAGCAGGGTTATTGCCTAATGCAGCTTAAAAACAACCAGGATACATTTAAATGTCTTGGAGTGGCCAATCTGACCAATAATCCGTGGTGATTTGAAGATTACTGTCCGAGGCAGAACCTGTCTAATGTGAAGCAGCTGGACCTCTCCTGTCTGAGAGAAGGCAACATTTCTTAATGCAAAATTGGAGATATATTCAAGCAGTTTTCTGGCTTTTTGTCTCATGCTTTGTCCATATGACAAAAACATATCTTCCATCTGTAAATTCATTGCCATACTATAGTGATCAAACGATATTGAAAATTCATTTTAATTCCAGGTTGTAAGAAAAACAAGGCAAAATTATAAAAGGAGATAATATTTGTGCAAGGCAATAGACATGAGGTTGTCACACTCCAAAATTCAAACAAGATCTAAGTTAACTAAACTACAATCAAAAACAAAGGATTAAATATCACCAAAGGATGATTGGACCACTAACAACTGGATAACCTTTCAGTGTTTGTCCTTACAAGTACAGAAATACAAAAACACTGGCATTGTGTGTGTAGAGGAGATGATGGGTGATGGAGGGG
The DNA here is from genome assembly GCA_036024015.1 of Craterocephalus amniculus. Lineage (NCBI taxonomy): Eukaryota > Metazoa > Chordata > Actinopteri > Atheriniformes > Atherinidae > Craterocephalus > Craterocephalus amniculus. Next base: position 7,205 of record JAVQJG010098589.1, read on the forward strand.
CTCTATGCTCCATAGGGGGCCAAATGGAACATACGGAGCAGCATACCCCCCCTATTGTTGTACAACACACACAACGGATGCACACACACAGATTTTATTTTCATTTATTAATTCAAAAAAGGGGGGAAAAGTTTTCTTCCCTTCCTCAGTGCATCTGACAGGCTAAATGATCAGTCAACTGTCTCATGGAGGATGTGCAACAGAAGGAGGAAACACAAAGAAAATGGTCCTAGTGGATATGGATTCATCAGTATAGATCTGTTATATTTTCAATAATACATGCTGATAAACATGTCTGTAAAAATGAAAATGGCCAATTCATCAAAACCTGGACTTGAAAGACCGAGGGCTTCCATCTGACATTTGTTGCAAAAGCAAATGGGGGTGGGTATGACTTTGATTCCTTTATGCGAGACATCATACCATAAATGCACTTCCAAACATTTGTAAAGCTTCTAACATTAATACACTTTCAGACTTTGTCTTAGTTGCAGAAGTTATGGGATTTTTTCCCTTCAAACTGGGAAACTGTATAAAGCCAGAGATCGATAAGATGGTTTAAAAGTCATAAGTAAATTGAATTTTCTTAATTATAGTAAAAGTCAAAAAGTGCAGTACTTTGTTTTGAATTACACACACACACACTCAGGACATCAGGGTCAGAGAGTAATCTTTCTACCCTTAAGACGAACTCAGTTTTAATTTCCTAATTGATAGAGATGGATTGAGGGATAGACAGAAAGCAGAGATGGAACAGGGAAATTGATGCAACTCTCTCATCACTTTTAATAGCCTTTTATTTCCTGTTCTTTTTCCTTTTCTCGTTTTCCCTTGCCCCATATGTATGAATGTTCAAAGTCCTTTGGATTTAGGGCATTGCATTGTAGGACTATGAAGTTAGCAGCCCGACTAAGTGAAATCAAGTCTTTTGTAAAAACACCCCAGAAAAGCATCAGAAAATCCCTTCCAGACCAAATTTTCTGAAGCACCATAGCTCTCCTTTTCCTTTTGGAAATACTTAAAAGGAAGAGTAAGGAAATTAAACAGAATTTAAATTTAGAAATTGTATAAAATCTGCAAAAGTAGAGCATACACACACACACACACACACACACACACACACACACACACACAAACACACACACAACTGATCTTTTGTGTCTGAAAAAGAATGTGTTGCAGAATCTTTGGAGGGTGAGGTACTTCACATCAAACGCAGCATAGCTCTCACACACACAATGACCCACTGACTTGCAGCCACAGGTGTATTGGACACACTGTTACACCCACCTCTTACACTCTGAAAACACTCTATTCAATTAAAAACAAGAGACATGCACACATTTATACACATTCAAACCCATCCATGCAATCACCAGCCCAACACCTAATACACACAGGCACACACACAAAGTTGGAAATTCAGCCCTGTTGCAGATGCTTCTCAATTCAATTAAAATACACTGAAATACTTCTTTTGATCTCCGTATTGGCTATCAGTCACAAACACCTGATCCTAGCAGCACTAGTGGCCTCATTGTCTGTAACACAATGCTGCTAAAAGCTTACATCATGTGGCCAGCAGTAAGAACAGTTTTCAAGCAAAAGTGATATCACAACAGAAGAGCGTGCTTCAGATTCACTTATATTTCATCTTTGTGTGTTTCTTCGGGGTTATGTGTGGCTTTGCGTTTACATGCACATACTGAGCCTGTATGTTTGCAGAGCTCAACAAATTAATTTGCACTCCATTTGAAGATGATTTTTCTCCCCATTTCAGAATTACAGATTATACTGGAATTATGTTCCAATCCGAGCTCTATATCTGTGTTCTGTTTGATTATAAGACTAAAAAGAAAAAAAAAACTTTGCCACAAAATGAAGTGCACCGTATTGTTGTACGCAAATCCCTTCACCTTATGTAAGAAAGAATGAAAAACAATGTCAGAAATTTTTCTCAAACAGTTGTGTGTAATAAAAAGACAAAGGTTATTTCATATGTTTCACACAATTTTTTGATTGTTTTCAAATTGACAAATAGGATTTCTGATTGAGTTTGTTAATAAAAATGTTTTATTTGGCAAAAATATATGTACTCTGTTTTAATATGATCATATTTATGATAACATGACAATTACTAAAGGCAAAATTATTAATTGTTTATGAAATTTTTAAGCATTTGCAGTTTCCCCCAGCCCTAGTCTAAAAACAGATCAACGCCCGCAATAACACTGTATGTTTGCTGAAATTTTGCAAATCTAACATGTAGTTTCTACTTAAAATATGATAAGATGTACATTATTAATTTGTGTACTTTTACTTAAAACCTTATGACTCACAATCTTTCCTTGATTAATTTTTGTTGAACTAACAGGAAAAAATGAAGTTCTAATAAGACTAACTCTGGGAAGCTATCGCAGGATTGCAACTCGTGATGAAGAGATCCCAGCGCTGCACACAAACATGAGGAGCACTTGGAAGGTTTAAGGTAAACTGGAATCCTGTGATTGGTTAACGCACCGCGTCAAGTTGCAAAAGTTCAACATTTCAAACTCCAGCGTCGGACTTAACGCGCGTTAAACGCTCAAACGGCCAAAATGTGCCGACACAGCACGTAACGCGTGTCAGGCGCTGCAGCCTTTTCAACGCTCCCCCGACGTATGAAATGAGGACACTGACATAATCTGAAACCAAAATAAAGTTTTGAAACCTTGAAAATCAGGTTTTGAAAATTTTAAACCTGACACGAATTAGTGCCGCAAATGAAGAATATTAGTCGTGTGAACGGAGCATATTTATTTGCTTCAAATTCCTGCGTCAAAAATAACTTTCTGGAGTGGGAAGGCTTGCTTGTCACTTCAGTAAACAAAGAACTTGGTTGTGGTTATTATGAGAGTTGCAGCATTGTACCTGCTTTGGAAGTTGGCATCAGCCAGATCCTTCAATTGGCTTTCCTCCAAGCCAGCCAGTTCATTCATATATATATATATATATATATATATACT
>JAVQJG010098590.1:0-11715 GCA_036024015.1 Craterocephalus amniculus
CAGAAGAATCCCTCGGTCTGCCAGGAGGAGGCACACGCCTATTAAGACTAGACAATTGCTGCCTAGTCTGTCCAGCTTGGACCGTGCGTTGAAGTGCCTCTAGAGCAGCGGAGCCAAAAAGTTCCCCCGGTTCCACAGGAACGCTGCGGAGGGTCCTCCTGCAAGCTTCCGTAAGAGGAGACTGTGCCAGCGGACATCAAACGCCCCAGCTCCCTAGACATCAGCGCAAAGGCCTGCAGAGAAGCGTCGCTGAAAGTGTGGACGGAAGAATCCACCGTAGCTCCCTGCAGGGATGCTGACTGAGCGAGCAGCAGGTGGGACAGCGAATTACCTACTCCCATGCGTGCCGCCACATCATAGGCTTTGGAGAGCAGATCATCCGTGACCCGACACTGAGGGTGGGGACACCTAGCGTCAGGTCTGAGAGCCTCGTCAGGGGTGACAATTAGGGCAGCAATAGTGGGTTCAATTGCTGGCATGCGGCCAGCAATTGGCCAGCAAAAGATCCTCTGATGTCACCGGAAGATATAGGTGACCATCAGGGGTCACATGTGACTTTGTTGGTATAAACACTCGACCTGCACATGCACGAGATGGATACATTCAGTGCTTGAAGCACCGCCTCTGGCGGTCATCCAGGATTCATAGAACCGTAGTTACATACGTAACTTTCGATGTCATGATTAAGGGAAAAATAATCGAGATATGAAAATTGGTTTATATCACCCGGCCCTAGTTTCACATAACTCTGGAAAAAATGATAAACTAAGTAATAATGAAAAAATAAGGAATCAAATTTTATCTACAGTATATAGCACATCTCATACCAAAGAGAAATAATGACAGAAATATTTAACTATAAAATTAAAATAATTTCAACATAAAAATAAGCCTTCACATCCCAGAGAGAACAATCAGATAATGATCCAACCTGTTTCTTTACCTTACAGATGCGTGTGGTCTGACAGACCCCGGCCATGTGGAGTCCCTGCAGGAGAAGGCCCAGGTCGCCCTCACCGAGTACGAGAGGCTGCAGTATCCCAACCAGCCGCAACGCTTCGGCCGCTTACTGCTGCGCCTCCCCGCTCTGCGCGCCGTGCCGGCCAATCTCATCTCCCAACTCTTCTTCATGAGGTTGGTGGGCAAGACGCCCATTGAGACGCTGATCCGAGACATGCAGCTATCGGGGAGCTCCATCAGCTGGCCCTACGCTCCAGGACAATGAACCTCCACTTGAATTGAGAGACAGACTGAGATCAGAGAGGAATCAGAGCTGACAAAGATTTTTATAAGAGCAAAATGAATGTTATGATTACTGACTGTGGTTTCAGGAGGTTATGATCCTGTTCGGGGTCACATTTCCCAATACTGTTTCTGTAAAGTTTGGTTGAAACGACTCTAAAGCTGCTGTCAGGGAAGCACAGTGTATGATTGTCTTTACAAATACTGTATATTTGCAGCACTTGCCAGTTTTACTCTCACCTCTGTCCGATCTCTTTGTCTCACTCTGCGAGAACAAGGCTTTCACTAAAATGCAGACGCTCACATGAGGCAATGTGCCTCTTCTACCTCCTCCCATATGACCCCTAATGTGACTCAGTTTGAACCCAGGTTCCAGCTTTTTGAGTAGTCAAAATGAACACACATCAGCCATGACCACTTTTCCAGGTGGAACTTTTCCTGTTCATAGCTGTTTGCGTGCATTTCATAAACAAATTGTGGGCTGAATGAACAGATTTTGTTACAAAACATATTTGTGAAGACTGCGATGCAATGCCTACTACAGCATGAGAGATAAATTGTGTGTGTTACTCTATGATGTATGTACAACACATTTTATATGTTCTTCACAAGATAGAACATTGAGGGGCTGAATCGGGATGCGTCCCCAAATTTTAAGCTGCCTGGTTTCCAGTTTATAGTATGATGTTGCACACAAAAGTACTCAAACACACCCTGGTTGTTCAGACGGTCACATCCCTGTCTAACATTATTACCTCATGTTCTCTGCATCGGAGGAAGAGATTGTATAGTGAACTACTCAAGATAAAAAATATAAAGGGATCAAGCGAAGCACCATTACCAGAAACCAAACTGAACTTTCTGTCGAGGGCTCATCTGCCCACCAGACTTTAGTCAAAATATTTTAAAGTGTAAAGTGTCATGTATGAATACACTAGGAACTTTTAGTCAAACGATTCTTGCTTTTCTGATCAATCTGCTGCCTGGACATCATTACTGATCCTTATAAGTGTAGACAAAGTCTTTTGTTTTGTTTTTAGATTTCTTTCACAGTTTTAAACCCCTTTGAAAAGCTTCATAGAGTAAGGTCATTTTCAGATTATTACAATGTGATCATACAAAGGGTCTCTGAGGTTGAGGTGTGATGTTTATGGTGTTCCCTGTACTAAGATAAAAGGTACGTAAAGGTTTCTGAGTGCTAGTGCCATGACCAGCAGCTCAATGTAAACCTAGTGTTTAATTTGCCAAATTAACCGACTGAAAAAAGACAAAATGGTGATAAAGAGGCGGTTGGCCTGGATTTTTGTGTTGTCATTTATTATTGTTTTATGAAGAGGCAAAGACACATGGAACCCAATGCTGTTAAATAACTTCATCACTTTGTGCTTGTTGGTTGGAATTTAAGCTTTAGTGATTTGTCTGTGTAGTTTCTCATTTAAAGATTTGTGTTTCAATGACCATGCCACGATGAAAGGAAAAAAGAAATGAAGCAAAAGAAGCTTGTTCGGCAGACTCATTATTTTTGCATTTCTTTCAATAAAAATATACCTTCTTTCTGCGAGTGAGTCCAGTATCATCCATTAAAATCTGTAAGTATTCAAATCCATATTTACACCCATAAGTGTCTCATATATTATTTCATATATTCATAATTTATATTTCATAATTGTCTCATATATCATATTCATATAGATTAACAAAAGCTTACTTTATATTGATATAGTCAAGTAAAAACTAATTACCCGTTAAATAAATTGATGCCACATCAATATCTCAACACTATTTAACAATATGTAAGATTAGTTGTGGTTTAGTATTTTAACAGTCCGGAATAATAGTTACAGCCACTTTTTATTATATGTTATCTCTTAAGCAGGTTGTATGACCTAATTAACCCTAATCACACATGAAAGGGGTTAAAATTAGAGTTTGAAGCTCATGGAAGGTAACTGTGAGGGTATCGTCTCGAAGTCTGCATCCTAATTAGAGGGTCCTGTCTCTTTTTAATGCATCCATTTACACACTTGAAACACATAAACAATTAAGCAGTAGTTATCATTAAAGAGCATGTTTAAACAAATGAGTTATAATGCAAATAATATTACCAAATGGTTGACAGTTGTTTGTGCATATTACGGCAGAGTGAGGCTGGAGCACATCTAATTATCATAAAAATGTTTTGAAGGAATTACCACTAGAGGGAAGCGGCAGTTTGCACTGGTGTCACTGTGTGTTGAAGCTGCTTAATGCAGAAAGTCTTCCAGCTCCCCCTGCTGTATGCTCTCTGTAGACCGATGATTGGCAGATATTTTACAAACAATGATATTCCTTTGATAATTAGAGACGTTTATTATTTACTAAATTTCATATTTTTAGACAACACAATTTATGGAAACGGTCTTTTATAATAGCTTAAAGAAAATAAATCCTTACAAAAATAAATGGCTCGCAAATGGTTTGTAAAATGACAAGAATGCTCTTCATAAAAATACAAATGCGTGACAAATCAAAAGTGTCAACAATTTTGAGATGTACAGTAGATCTTTTTTTAACATAAACTGGATTATTACAAAACGATGAAAGATTTCACTGGAAAAAAGATCACAGAACTGTTTGTTGTGGAGTAGCATGATACAAAATAAAAAAACAATTGGGTTACAGAAATCGTACATATTTGCAAAGCTTAAGTAAATTTTCAATGAACACTGAATTAAAAACAACAGAATTTTTAGTATGTAAAATGTAAAAGAACTGCTTTTACAGGCATGTGAGTCAGGTCTTTGTATGTGGTAGAAGTTGAAATCATTATGTATGTACAGGACAATACAACTTATCTTATTGGCCAGTTTGTCCCCATTTTTGGTCTGATCACATGTGTGACAATATAAAACTCTCTCTAAAACTTAAAAGGTACCAGTAAGCAGTTTACTGATGGTTAAGGTAGTTATGAACACTGATGCTGATTTGGAACCATGTTCACTTCAATTTCATTTGCAACAAAGATCATACAAAGTTGAAATTTAACAAAACTGAATATTTGCTCACAAGTTATCCCAACAACCTCACCCATGACTACATTATCTACAATACTGCTCCCCCTCTTACCTGTGGAGATAAAGAAACACTGTGAATCTGCAGAAAAAACACAGTTTTAAAAAATGAACATGGTGTTATCACAGCTGATTAAAAATCAGAGGACTTCCAAAAATCTCTGCCATCACATTCTCTGGTCCAAACAGGCGGCAGCACACTGCAAACACTGAGCTTAAACTCCAGAGAAGTAGTACTGTTTGCACTTGAAAAGGCTACAACTGAGGGTCCTGCTTTTATTTTCCTCCTCAGATGTGTATATATATACGCGTAATCACAAGTATAGCTTATTATTTTTAACCATACAAAGTGTTCCCTGTTTTTTTAAGAAGTGTGCCATGTGCTCCTGTGTGTGCCTATTCGTATGAAGTAACTTTGGTCTCAGTAAAGCAGTCTTTGCAGTAATTTGGAGTGTATATTTCGGTCCGTATCTGAGAGTTTCTGCAGTGTGAACCAGAGTGGAGGGTCAGGGCTGAGTGGATCCTTCAGTGGTTCTTGTCGTAGTCCTTCACCATGCGTTTGATGTGGAACAGTTTGTGTCTGAGCCTGCGACACAGTTTCTTCTTGGACTGGTATTCTGATGTCTGCAGAGTGCAAATAACAGAAGGGCAACTTTGAAATGTTTATTTTAAACTCAAGATGATAGCTCTGGGGCTCATTGTCATCTATAGAAATGTGAAGAGGTCATATGGCAATTCATAGAGGCTTTACAAGCAAAGAACAGCTAAATATTTTTACAGGCTCATAGAAAATATGAGAAAACAGCCTAAAAAATGTATGTCCTCACCTGCTTCAGATCTTTCAGCTGGTTATACTCCTCGGCAACAGCCTGAGAGAGAATAAAAACACCTTTGTTGTGATCTGTATTCACATACAGACTGAATATCACAGGATTCTTGTGTTTTCATCTTTTTAACATCTGCTTTTGTGTGGACAATATTTTGATGAATTATGGTTTTAAAAAGAAGACAAAAAGAGAGGAGACTTTTGTAGGAAGCTGTGTTTCTATCTTAGTCATTAAAGACTGTCAGGTTGCATAAAGTGATAAAATGCTGAGACTTTTCCACAGCATCCTGAGAAATGGGTCGAGATTATCATTTTTCTTCTAAATCACACAATGATATGTGATCTGAATGATTTAATCATTGCTGTGACACAATGACAAAACGGAAATACTGAAAGTTGTGTGTCAGACTGTCAGAATGACCAAATTCTATAACAGCTTATTAGAGAGACACAACAGATTTTTGCTCACAAAGCACAAAAGAAAAAAGCTGTGTGCAATGAAGGGAAGTTGCATACCCCAAATGCCCAGCATGGTCATTTTTATTCTTATATTTAAGTTAAAAGTACCACAAATGGAACAACTTTAGTGCAAGGTGTTGTAATATAAACACTGCTGAATAAAAATAACCAATCAGCAGAGTCTCTGCTGCTTAATGCTCTTGAAAAGGCAGCGTGATCCTGTGAATGCTGTTACTTTCAGAGTTTTCAACATGAGAAATATGTAAGTTTGTAACATAAGAGAATAAGGAAATAAATATATATTTTGTTCCGTTCTTTCTCTAGAAACTCAGACTTAAAAACAAGAATTTTCTTTATTCGCTTGAGTAACTTTTTCACTGTTTCACTGCACAGAAATGATCCTCTTTATGCTTCACTGGTTTATAATTCAGGCTCATCCTGCTCTCTTATACATTGTGTGTGTTTTTAGTGCATTTCCTGAGTTTTTGAGGTGAGTTTCATGCAGTGTTTATCCAACCTGGTATTTGGTAGAGGTGTCATCCAGTGTATCCAGTTGCCGGCTGAGTTTATTCAGCTGGTCATTAATGTCGTCCATCTCTGCACACAGGCGCTTGTACTCCCGAAGGTCGGCATCAAACTCTCTCTTGTACTCGTGTCGCTGAGCATCTGATGTTATCTCTGGGTACACTCTGGAAGAAAAAAGGATGTAACGAAGACAGAAAGAAAGAATATAAAAAAATCATATCACATGCAAGACAGACACAAAAAAAAATTATGAACTTCACAGCTAAAATTAAGAAACTTGTCCAATAAATTGGTCTCTCTCAGAAATGTAGAAAAATAAGAGCAAATTCTACCAGAACCAGATAAAAGTAACTCTTTTTTTGTACCTTTGTCCTACTTCTGTCATTATGCTTGAGTACAACGAATACAGTATGAGCAAGCATGCCTTAGAGGATTAACTAAGGCTGTAACCTTTTTTAAGTTTGCTGTTTGAACAATTTCAACACTTTTATTCTTTACAGGAATTACATTCTGAATCCACAATATTTTCTGTCTTCATTCTCCAATGAATCAAGTTTAGGGTCAAATAAGTTGGATTTATTGAACTTATAGTTACTGAGAATCTGGGAGCAACAGTATTTGTACATAATCTAGAAGCTGAGTTCTTGGCTAATCACATTTTCATATCCAATCCAGAAAGAGAGAGAGAAGCTCAAAGACCAATGCAGGCACTAAAGATCACTTTTCACCTCTCCCATTCTTCTGCATCAAGCTCATTGCCAGTCTCTCCTCCTGTGGTGTACTCTGTTTCATATTGAGACTCATCCAGCTCGGGGTTACGTCTTCGTCTCTTGCCCCTGCTGGCAGAGGGTTTGCGGCCTCCACCTGCCTCCTCTGAAGGACTGGAACTAATCCTCCCACCATTAGAGAAGACTTCAGATGGGCGGCTGGTTGTTCGCTCTGAGTATCTGTGGCACAGCAAAAAATGAGATGAGAAACAGAGCGGCTTCGGCTGGCTACCAATGCAACCTCCATAAATGGTTTATCTTGATAAGGCTGTGAAATCCTATTTTTACAATCAGCTCTTAACTTTGAGCAATATGTACAAGTTTTAGTCTTACAAACAGTGGAACAAAACCACTCCATAAATAAGTTTTAAAAAATGAAAACAAGGTATTTTGCTTGAAATAAGCAAAATAATCTGCTAAAGGAACAAGTGAAAATTCTCTTGATGAGATTTCTTGGAGTATTTGTGGTACTCAAAAGTCATATTTCCCCCCTAATGTCTTTAAACAAGTTCCTATATCTCACTGAAATGTAACTGTTTAGGTGATTGTATCTCATTAAAAATGATGACTAGAAATTTAAAAAAGCAGTTTTTGCAGTGAATACATGCAGTAAGGTAGAAAAAACATAAACAGGCCCTGAAACTGTTCACAGTGAGAAAAACTGTCTGAAAACAACTGAATAAGCTGAAATAAAAACATCTGGAAAAAAATTCAGCTCAAAAGCAAAATAACCCAGGGTGCTTATTAACTTGTATAGCCCAGACAGATGCCACATGGGGGGAAGGTAGACATTTTGAACCACTAATGATTATTGTTTCCCACACTATTCAATCCTACTGTGCCATATGGAGTCCCTTTGTAACCAGGAAGCAAGTACAGCTCTTCAAGTTGTGAGTCAAACACACTCAATTTTGTAGGTTGGCAGGGATTTCTGGAGGAATCCAAATCCAGTGGCACAGATATTACTAGTTTTTTTTTATAAAGGCTTAATTATGTCAACAACAGAGCGCACTGCAGGTCTTCAGGCTAACATTCTTTTGCTTATGAAAGTCAAGCTCTGTTTACTTTGCAACAAAGAAAATCAATTTAATAATGTATATTTTGAGCTTAGAGCCAATTTGTGTGTAGAATTTAGTACTTTGTGTTAGCAAAACAGCTAAAAGTAATTTTAAATACATGCCTACATGTCCGGCATGAGATGGACTTATTTTCAGTAACAGATATTGCAGAGGAAAGCAAATAAAATTATGTGCTTAACAAAAAATCAGCCCTTACTTCAGTAAAAATCAAACGCATTAATTCATAAACCTTCTGAATTTTTTCCTCCCAGGAGAATTCAATGAATAGGGGGGAAAAAACAGGGCAAGTTAATCCAACAAAGACTCAAAGGTCATGTACAGCTCTAGCTTGTGGGCAGGGCAATATGTTTTTATGGGCTTTAAAACAGACTAGTGATTAAAACTGCTTCTGCGAGTCACATGTTTACAAGTTCACTCAATGAGGACAATGTTACCATGAGAATGAGTTTAGACATTTAATCAGCTAAGATGTTATCCAAATGTTGGGTGAACACAACTTAAATAAACTGTAAATGATATTTTTCTAATTAAACATAGTGCCAAACCCAACTAAAAAAACAAAAACTATAGTATTGAATATATATCTCTAACAACTGATCAGTGTTACTTATTTGTGCGCTCATGTTTCCAAATCTGAAAACCTCACATGTAATTATTGAACAAGAAGAGCAGAGGGACAGAGGAAACACGGTCACCCACTGGTTGTCATCCCCATTGAAGGAGCTGCTGTCCACCTTGGCTGCAGGGTAGGAAAGGACACTGTTGGATGAAGCATTGAGCAGCCCGCCTCCCTTCTCCGACACCAGCAGAGTCGGGGCATCCTGAACACTGCGGCTTTCCTCTACATTGTTCACCTACCGCAATCAGGAAAAAACACAAAGAACAGGCTGAGCAAATACAAACAAACAACTGCACCGCTCACAAAAAACAAACTTCCTGTAGATTTGGCCATTTTTCTTTTTTTTACCCTCTATTACGGCAGTTCCATTTAACTATATGTCATTTTTATATATATGCTTTAATAATCAGTCTGAGCAAAGCTTCAAAACTGCGCAACTTAACATTTGAGAAATGATATCCTGGGGAGGATTAGCTCTAACAACTGCTTTTTCAGAAGACAAGAAAGTCAGAAACAAAAGTATGGTAATGACTGCTTAAAGTCCGGGTGAGCGGTCAAGCATGAAATTGAATGGCTACTCAGTAAAATGTGGGTTTTCTGTTTGGCTCACAGTGCTTGAAAAGGTCACGAAACAAGGTCTACGGATTAATTAGAAACAAAAACAGACTAGGTTAAATTGCAAGATATTCTAAATGTTTTGGAACACCTTATAACCAAAAATGATTTGTTGCACCAATACTCTAAGCCCAAATAAAATGTACAATAGAGGTACCTGCGTGATTGGTTTCCCTTTCTATTTTGACTTGCCTTTATGAACACCTGGAACGGATTTTCTCTTCCTTTCTGTCGTCAAACAACCCTCGTGCAAAAACCTTTGTCTTAATCTGTATTTCCAAGTCCTTCCTGTGGGACCAGAGAGCCTGAATGGAGGAATTCCTCACAAGGAAGCCCTCAGGGTTGGGCTTTGTTCTGGCCAGTAAATGTATCAAAGACTAGATGACTTTTACAAGACCTCCACAGTAAGCAGTAACAGCTAATGCTGATACAAATCCTAATCCATCTCTTAAACCTGGAAGGTTAGTCTGGCTTAATACAAGCAGAAAATGGGCCCTATATAAAAATATAATACAACACATGCTTTCATTTGCTTTGTTCTTTTTGGTATAATTCCCTTACATCAGTTTTGCTATTAAAGAGTCCACACAACATACTAACAGTGCATCTCCACCCATCCAATTTAAATTCCCCTTCACACTAAATGCATGGAGACTTCCTTCGACAGACAGGTCTAACACAGGTGCATCTATAGTTTGGAAATCTGAGTCTATGAGTCCCATAATGAGACATTCTGTGGCAAATTTACACTTCTCTTCCCCCGGGACATAAATATCTACAAGTCAGAGATTATACTGCAGTACAGTGGGAGTGGGAGGCTTACCCTCTGGAGGATTTCCAGATAGATATTATGATGCAAGAAAAAGATAATCCTAAATGTTTTCTATCCTTTGCTTATATCAGACTCACGGGCCACTCAAAAATAATGCTCCTAATGCAAAAGTCTAAATGGGAAATGTAGTTTGAATATGCTTTCGTAGATTCTCAATGGGAACTGATTCTTAGGTCTTCAGGGTAATGCTCCTGCAAACTCCTGCAAATCTTAATTACATATGAGTAGTAGTATATTTGAGGGGATACTGAATTAAAAATTCACAAGAGGTGAAGATCACTTAAAACAGGGACACCTATTCGTCTTTTTAGTCTATACGAGTGAAAAAAGCTTCAATCACGTATCAGAACAGCTCCAGTTGCAGATAAATGTGCAGCCATTTGCTAGAAGAGGGAAAACCTAGCATGTATTTGTGGCTTAAAGAGCTTTCATTTTATTTACCCTCACAAAAGATTATGTTTCAGCTCAGAAAAAAAAGTTAATTTCCATAAATGCTTTGTAATATTTTTACAAAATATGTCTGATGCTGATTGCACTGAATGATTTAAAGCTTTTTATTTTCAGGGCGAAGGAACATTTCAATTAGTAAATTGCTTCAAAAAATTCCAACTATTCCACCAAAAACCACATTATCATGGTGGGTGGAGTGCCTGGGTGAGAGAGATCAGCTCCTCATGTAGCTTCAGGAGAATCTTGTTTGAAGACAGTGGTTCATGTAAGAATCTCAACAATGTCCTCTCAGGGTGCAGCACAGCAGCAGAGTAAAGAAGCTCTGTAAGAATGACCGAGAGCTCTGGAGCTGGAAAAGCAAAGCCTAGAGGCAAAGACGGAGGGAGACATTCAAAGGATTTGAGACAGTGAGAGATGTTGACGGGAAGCACAAAGGCATGGAGGAGAAGTAAAACAAGAAAGACATATGCATGTGGATAGAGGAAAAGTAGCAGAAACAATAGAAATCGAGGAACTGCTTTGGAAAAGAAAATGTGGAAGAACTAAAACTTATTTATGTCTTATTTTGTGATTTTATTTTTGTTTTTAATTCTTTTTATTGCTTTCTTGCTATAATGAAATGTGCTATACAAATAAACTTGCCTTGCCTAAAAGCCACTTGTCACTGCTGCCATGTGTTTCAGCCAGGAGAATAAAAGAGGCGAAGCAGGAAGAAAAGGTCTAAAGTATCAGAAGGAGACTGATTTTATATTTAAAACCTAATTTCACAGGACAGACCCAGATGTCATTTACAAGCTTAAAGCCATAACAAACTGTATACATTCATGAATGGGTGTGTTGAGCTGCAGGTTCTCAGGTGGTCAGTAGGCAAGCTTCAACCCTTTTACAACTTTTGGTACTTTTTGTCTTGTCAGGTCATTTCTACCTCAATTGTATTACCAGCATCCTGGTTTTGCCTCCCCATAAGGATGCGTTTTTGTCAGAAAGCGTTTCATTTTAGGAACTTAGAGATTTCTATAAAAATTTTTACACATATACATATTGTTTTTCAATTTTTTTTATATCATTTAATTAAACAAGTTTTTATACTTTGAATAATATATTTTGAATTTTTGATTTGGACTGAAGTTGATTTAAAGGAACTATACCTGATATTATTTTAATCTTTCTAAGAAAAATGGTTTTCTACGTGGTATAGTATGTGGTAAAATGGGTAATTTCATTACAATTAATGACTCATTGATTGCGCAT
>JAVQJG010098601.1:0-26148 GCA_036024015.1 Craterocephalus amniculus
AGGAAAAATACAAAAGCTGCAGAAGCTCTACCTGGACTTGGGAGGCTTCTTTCTGTAAACTACATCATAAAATGTTTTTGAACATTTCCTTTGATCCTGTGTAGAGAACTTAGAAACACTTAAAATGAGTATATCTCTGCAACCACAAGGTCCATTTGAATAAGCTTGGTATCAATATAGAGGTAACACTTATGAGATTTATGGAGAAGTGTAAAAATCAGAATAGGTGTTGCTGGTGAAGAGTAAATGAAGATGGCATAGCAAAAACTTTCAAGCCTCGCCCCAAAAAAAAACACTTTCAGTAATGATGGCAGTACTGTCATGTTTCTACATGAGAGATGAGGATGAAAAGTGTCATGAGACGTCCCTCAGCAGCCTAAACCTACGGTAGCATCACTAAGGGATGGCTAGCCACCCCTAAATATAGGATTTATCAGAAAGGAAGGTTTTAAGTCTGATCTTAACCCTTTTAAGCTCCAAGCCAATTTTGCTTGAAATTAAATGTTTTAAGTCTGATCTTAAAGGTAGAGAGTGTGTCTGCCTTACGAACCAAAGCTGGGAGCTGCTTCCATAAGAGAGGGGCCTGATAGCTGAAGGCTAAAGGCAACAGTAGTTATCTTACTCTGCATTTATGTCCGACAGAGAGCGTTGAACCCAACGAAGCGGCTGCAGATGATCTATGTGAGCAGCCTCCCAGCTCGGACGACGCAGGGATCCTCAGACCGCCTCCTGCCACCAAGAGCCCCGTGTCCACGGACAGTCCCGGCAGGAAAGCTGCACGCAGCCGATTCAAGCTCGCTGCCAACTTCTCCTTCACAGCTGGCCTCTGATCCGCCTCCACATCTCACACAGACACACACACGGCACCGCTCGCATAGTGTAACTCTCCATGAAGAGTTGATAGATGTTAAGCACACTACATGACGATGAGCCCTGGAGAGTTTTTCTGTTGTCCTTCTACATCCAAACAAGGCTGCTGCCTCTTTTCTTCTTCTAACCCGCAGTCTTTCTTTGTTCTTCGTAGCTCTCAATCCTCCACCAATGTTCACCAATCTGTGATCCACTCCTTGCAGATTGTCTGCAGTTCTTTAGTTTGCCAAAATCAGCCACAACAAGCTGTTGATTTCCCATCATAAGATCAGTTGGTTTCCCAGTCGGTGCGTCCTCATTTTAGAGCCGTAGCCATCGTGTTGAGAAACACGCTCTTGTGTTAATGGAGTTGGTTGTCACTGCGTCCGGAGTACTGTTTAACAGGGGGGGGGGGCTGATAATGAGTAACTTAGTTATGGAAATGCTGTTACACTTTCAGTTTGTTAAAAAAACGGTTTTTAGAGAGATTTTCATTGTCCGTGAACCATGTCAAGATCATGTCTCCCAGAAGAAAACTGCTTAATTTAAAACATAATTTCAACTATGGAGGACTTTTCTTTGGAAGTTGCCCCAAATATGTTGAGCAGCCTGGTCATCAGGCCCTGGCTGAGGTTTACGCTCTTCTCTTCTATAGAATAGTTTGGTGGAAGAAGGGTAAAAATGAGATTGAAGAGGAGCGGTTCTTGTGGTTTAAAGGTTTAGATCAAAAGGTTTTGACGGACTGTCTCATCACTGGGTGCTCTCAGGATTTTTTTATTGTGGTATATTGACCTAATTTGATGCAGGGATGTTGACCCCTCTCTGGGGGCCGATTAACGCAGACCCAAAAAAAGGAGAAGAGTGGCACTGGAAGTTCCTGCTGTGTGTGTGTGCTCAGACAGCAGAAACAAACCCGTTTTAATGTCTTTGGCCAGCAGTCGGTGTGTTTTGTGTTTCTTTTAGCTGCGTTTTGTCTGCGTGGTTTACACTGGAGTCGGTGGTGTGAAATGTGCACGAGTGCATAACTGAGTTTATGCAAGGTGTAACCCCAGGAGGAGCAGACACAAACCGGTTACAGCGAGATGTCGGAGAGCAGTCTTTATTTCCATCGCAGTTTACGCATCTCACAGTCGCCCTCGCAGCTGCCGTGGAAACGATCAAGGTTTGTTGAGTTAACCTTTGCTGCCCATTTGGCACTGCGTCAGCGGTGGCGCCCGCGCTGAGTTGAAGGGTTCGAGGAGGGCAGCGAGCCTCCTGAGTTTGATTTTTAACGGCACGATGAATTGAATGGTTTTAGGATGAGGAGATGGGACGGAGGTGACGGGGTGGAGGAGCACACCGGGGGCTTTGGGAGCCTCTTAAACGGATGACTTCCTCACAGAGGACCCTCTGCAGTTCTCTGGAATCTGCCGGGCTTTTACAATGGCTTGTATCAGCCCCGGTGCAGAAAGGTGCCACCGTACCTCCCCGCCCTCTCGCATCTCACGTGGAGTCGTTTTAACTTCCTGTTGTGTGTTAGTTTCTCAGCTTTTCTTCATCCGGAGTGTTTAACCGGCTGCTGGCTGAAGAAACGCCATCAATTGTCTGCTGCCTGCGACGTTAAGCACAGCACGGGGGCCACTGGAGTCGAAGGCTGACGTTTGTGTTCAGAGGAAATGTTAGAGGATGGGTAACATTTAATCGGTTTGTTTGCATTTTGGATGGATTTAGTGGGCATTCGTAGTTTTTCGGTATGTTTTCTTTATCGGACTGGATGACGTGAGGAGTCCGCCTGCCATCTCACTCCACTGACATGCAAATCAGAATGTTTTTAGGGCCGTTGCTGCTCATCTCTCATGCTGTTTTATTACCTAATAAGAGAAAAAACACTTTAAGGAATCATTGGTTCAGATTGATTATTTCTAATGTAAACGGCTTAATCTGCTCCCCAAAAATGTTTGGATTTAAATTGGCACCTTCCCAGTACCGCAGTGACAACTAACTCATAATTTGCTGAGTTCTCGCTTTTTGTTTTGGTTAAATCAGTAAGAAGCTGTCGTACCTGTTAAAAATATGCACTTATGCATAGTTTTGTTTCATGAAATAACATGTTTGCAAAGATGTTTGAGCGAGTTTTCTTTGCTTCTGCACCTGATCGTGTCTCCAAGTCAGTTGTTTTGCAGCGGATTTTAAGGAACTTGTTCATGCAGTCGTGTCCTTTTTAAAGCGTGTGCTGAGTTTCTGTGTTTGTCTTCTGGAATAATCCGCCCCCTCAGTTGCATTTACTGCCTAGCTACACCAGAGGTGGCTGTAACAGTTACTGTTGAAGGGACCAAAAAGATTTCCATAAATAAATTTCACGAGCATCCATTCTGCTTCTTTGGTTTGTTTTTTATTGCCTGGGTCACATTAAAAACACACCCTGCACATTCCTGAAAGATGCTCTTTATTTAAACACATATGTACAAGAGGTTTCAGCTTATTTTCTACATATTTGTTCAATATTCATAGGACCCTCATATTCACTACAACAACAGAACGCTAAGTTATCAGTAGGAAGGAAAAGTGACGAAGCAACACTTTGCTTGACACAAGTCACTGATGTCCTAATACACTCAAACATACACTGTCTATTGGGATTTACAAGAGTTGCATTAATTTCCCAGTTTTTATAATAAAAAAGAAGCAAGACTCAGTTCAGAGGATGCAAATTGTATTAGTCTCACTATGAATGAACTCACTACCGCAGATAATGTGTCCAGATACTTGTGGAGTGATGTTGACTGCAGGATGAGGAAGCATGACTGGTACAGCTGCATACAGGCAGTAAACCATGATTTAAAGGTTTAAAAGTGTGTTAAAAAAAAGCTATACTGTGTTAACAACAGGGATAGAAATCTTCAAATACAGAGCATGGTTGTGAATGTATATCCACTGGGGTCTGGCTCAATCCCAAACTGCCACCATACCCTGATACTGTGGGTCACAAGATAAATGAAATTTGATGCCTATATTTATCTGATAAATTTGATATTTTTATCCAGGTTGTCACAATTAAACCTTTTAACGAAGAAATAAATAATTCATTATTTAGCACATTAATGCATAAATCCACATTAATCTTCCTTATTTACGAAGACAGACGGTTTTCATGCTTTAACACTCAGAGCATCCTGCAGGATGATCCGTCTGATATATAATTAATACTTGTCATCGCAGAAGGGAGGGTCACAAACGCCAATAAATGTCATCTTCAGGGTCGTGGCTCAAAAAGTTTGGGAACCAGTGCCCTAATAACCCCTCCTTTTGCACATTCTCGGGGATGCTGCACCATATTAAGAGCTGTCCCATGCCCTGTTTTGTGGAGGGCGAGTGGACCGTTAAACCCATTATGCGGCTGGTTCAACAACACAAAATGTCGCACTGGCAGAAAATCACCAAAGGTTTAGGAAGATAAAATGGAACTAGTAGATCTTTCTCTATGCAGATGTCTGATTTGATGTAAGCGTTCATTCCTTGGTTTGACTGGAAATATCAGATGTTGGTGGAGAGGCTGGAGTCAGTTAATGTATTGAAAGTATAATGTGGCTCCAGTCATTGTAATGGTTGCTGAATTTATGACGTTCCTGGGACAGTTAAGGGGGACAAGGCACCTGGTGCGCTTCACAACCTCTGCCACATGCTACGTGTGCTGCCATGATGATGAGTGCTTTCCTTTTCTGACGGCGGATCCCGTTCCTGCCCATCTTTTCTGCCAGTGGGACTTCATTGGGAGCGATATTCAGCAGTGTGTAGGGGACGGTTTGGGATTGAGCCTACTTGAACGTTGTGTACATGTGTACGTTTTTGTTCTTCGTCCTTTTTTTTAAGGTGTTTGTGTCTATCCATAGACGCCCCAGTAAAAATGGCAGCTGTCGTGTACTGCATGTGGACCATGGAAAGTACTGTACATGTAAATGGTTCATTTTTAAGAGAATTAAAAACATGAATACTTTAAGTATAGTAAGATGCCAAATGAAACAGTTTATAATATATATTAAATTTTTCTATCTTTGAACTTTTTGACTTGGTTGCACGCTGCACATTTTTAAAGATAAATACCCAACAAATTCATTAGTGGCTGCATGCTGGTTGGCTAAAGTTTGGTCACATTTTAGAAATCAACTTTTTTGTTTCTATTAGTTTTAACATAATAATGTAGGAACATTGTGATTCCTGAGCCTTGTTTGATTTCAGTGGAATCTCAGATAATTTAATCATTTTTCTAATAGAAAAAAGCGAAGTTGTAACTTTTTAATCTAATTGATCCCTTACTTCAGCATACATTTGTCTGTCTACAAGCGTTTTGTAGAGTACTGCAGATTTAGCCCCCTTGAGAACATCGCTCAAGTGTACAAAAACATCATCTGACGGCCGTTCTGCAGCATCTATAAACCAGTTTCCATAAATTATTTCCTTAACAGGGGGATAAAAGAATGAAGGCTTTTTACAAAGTCGGACAGAGAACCCAACATCTACTTCAATAAATGTATATTGTGCTTGTACAATCAGATGCAGCATCATCAAAGGAATGAAACTGGATGAAATGATCCCATCTGCCTCAGAATAATATATCAATATATAGTAATCAGATTTTATTTACATTTCTGGTTAAAGCTTCCCCCTCTTTTCTTCACTCGCAGTAAGGAGTTTGTTTCCCTTGAATGCTGATCAGGGATCAGTTTCCGGGCAGCCTGCAGCTATAAATCTGATTCCTGAGCAGGTTCAAGGGCAAACGCTGCTAGCTGTGGTTCTCTGAGTAACAGGGGGTGAGATGTGGTGTGAAGGAGCCGTACGGAGGCGGCTCGTTACATTACAGCACACTGGGTGGCCCCGCAGCAGTCCTTTATGATGGCCACTCCCGACTTGGTGATGGATGGTTTGTTGGGAGGCGGCTCTGGGATTTGTCGCTTGGGTTTCGGAGGATCTTTTCATAAAAACAAACAGGAAAGGGAAAGCATAAGTGGTTGCATCCAAAATGTGTTTTTTCTGACTGTATAAATGAAGGATTTTATACTTTTAACTCACGCTGTGTGACTTTGAGCTTCTGCTCCAGCGGCATCAGCTTCAGCCTGAGGAACTCCGCCATCTCCTTGTCCTCCTCTTTCTCCCTAAAACGCAACACAATAATGTTGGTAAAGTGCAAGCCAAAAAATGTCTGCTATCATTTGATTTGTACCATCAGTAACCAAAGATTATTCATCACACGGAATATTAATGCTGTGTAATTAATGCGAACATCTCAGAGATAAATCTCTGCTTATTTAGTTCCACAATAAACAATGACACAGTTTCTTTAAAAAACTCTTCAGATGCTGTTTATGTGGGAAAAAACACAAATGCATTGATTTGCAACCCGTATACAACTGAGTTAAATTAACTTTTTGAAAAACATTTTAAAAAAAACATTATTTCTGAAAGATTTTCTTTGGATGTCAACTCTCGTTCTGTTTACTATGAAGAGTTAAACACGAGGAATCATTAACAGAATCACAGTATAAAAGACAAAAACCATTAGATTAAAAGGTTTGACTCATGTCAGGTCTGTGCCAGAGCTGTATTTTCTCTATTAATCTCCTGTACATTCTTCCCAGTTTCCCAAGTAGATATCCCAAGTTTTCCTGCAGTAGCCACTGATATTCCTCATGCAACTAAAGAAATTCCAGTGTTGAAAGATAGAATTTTCCATCCATTTCATTTGGATAAATAAAGTAAACCAGTTAAGGCCAAACATCCACACACTAATCAGTTGTGTTCCTCTTTCCCTCACCCTCCCTATCGTTTCACATATGAGGAGTTTCTTTCATCCGTGTCGTCTGTTTTATCTTGCCAGTCCATCCGGTGTGCACATCCCAGTATGCCAATAAGAAACGGTAATCTCACAGAGACCATCGCGCCGGATATTAAGTGTGTTCAGCACGCTGTACCTTAATCTCTCCACCTCTGCATCATCGACCAGGAAATCCCTTTTCTGCACCAGTTTATGAATCTTCAGGATCAACTCCTCTTCTCGCTGCCTGTGCTTCTTGTTCTTTTCTTTCTCTGTAGGTGTAATAAAGAAAAATCAGACAAAAGCAGCTGAGTTTTATGAGTTAATTTTAGGTTATGTGAACATTTTTTAAACTTCCAATGTAAAAAAAAACCCAATGTAAATGCAAACTTTTATCTGTTCTGTATCAAACTGATGTTTCAGAAAAGTCATCTGGCTGTGAAACACTGATTCACACCACAAATAGACTCTTAATTCCTCCTTCATGTGTTATTTACATCAAATGAAACAGGGATTTAGTCATGCAAATGAAAGGGAGTGCTTGTTTGTGTGTTGCCGGGTAAAGGGAATATGCATTTGCATTATATTTCACCTTGCTTCACCTTCACCCATAAACATGCGTGCTGGTGCAGCTGCAGAGGAAGGGCGTCTGGCACTGCTGGTATGTGCGACTGCTGGGAAAAATGACTGCGCACATCAGCTCTTTCTCCAGTCTGGAAATAAACCGGAGCAGTGCAGCTACAGAAAGTATCCCCACGGGACAACCTGAAGGGTACGGGACTCTGCACGAAGCAGGAGGACTGCTTGTTACAGGCCTGTCATAGTCATGGACAAACGTAACTGGACACCAGGAACTCCAAACACTGCAAACGTGAGGCCCTCCTGGCTCACGGGAACGTCACAGATCAGCTCCTTTTATGCAGCGCACAAGACTAAAAAACCCATGTGGGGCAGTTTAACATAGTCTGAGTACAAGTAAATATTATGGAAATATAAGGAGCCATTAGAGAAGAATTGTAAGATTAGCCACAGATAAGAGTTATCTGGCCGCAGTAGCAGTGGATGTGTAGCTGTACAGGCTGAAGAGCCTCATTTCCAGAGAAAATCGTGTGGTTTGAGGTTGCTTTGCAGACATTGAATCGGCTTGGTTTCCTTGCATCAAAGAGGGATGCAGCATGTCAGCCATCTGTCTGAAAAAGTAGCTGAACCAGATGTGGATGAAAATGCACTGAACATGAACCAAAAAGTGGTCTGAAAATGAGAAAAAGAGGTTTTGTGAGGTGACTCGAGGTGTCAGAGTGGTGACCGGAGGGGGGGTCATAAAATATGAATATGTGTGTCAGAGTCTGCCAGAGAAACATCTCTGAACCTGACAATCATTGGCTGTATGTGCTGTTGATCAAATTTGGCATGAGTGGACACTGCTGAGTGACTTATTTCTGCAAATAAATAGGAAATAGCTAAAGAGATGTAAGTATAAATGGAAATATGCAGCAGAGTCATTATGCAGATGACTGGGTTATACAGGAAAACCAGTCAAGCCCCAGTGGATGATTTGGCACACTGGTGTAAGGAGTCTTATCTCCAGCTGAACACTTTATAAAACAAAGAATATGTTATGTATTTATTTTAGGAGGTAAAGGTTAAAACATTGAGGAAGAACAATCCTATAAATATCTGAGGACTGACATGGACAAAACTTATTTTCAAATTGAACGATCCGTAATGTTTCACTGGGGAATCCTACTATAAAACATTAGTTTTATTGGATGAAATGAGTTTAGTCTTTTTCTCTGGGGTCTTGGTTTGGCCACACATCTGACACTTTTTTACCAGCATCCCTGTACAGCAGACGCTTACAGCAAGCTGCTTCCTCCAGTCGGGAGTTTCAGCTTCTTCCTTTAGATGGAGGTCCTAATCCCCAAAGGTCAAACTAAACATACAAAAACTGTTCTCCTGCAGGCGTTATTAATCAGAACAAGTTTGGTTTGAACGTGTGTGCAGGCTTATATATTTATTTATTTAAGGTTCTTTAATTGGTGGAGCTATGAGCACTTTTTCTGTTTTTTTATTCTTTTATTTTGGGCTCAGTGTGTTCTAGGGTGGATTTGTTTTAGAATTTTCTATGTATGAATGAAATTCATGTCAACGCAAAGCTACAAATCCAAGATATAAATAAATGAACCTGAACGAAGTGCCTAAGGTAAAAAAACAAACATGTTTTAATAAACAATACATGGATCATCTCTCAGGTCGTCTGTGAGCTCTTCATAGGATTTTTCTATTTTTGAAATACTTTCAGAGTATTCATCTGCTGTTGGTAGGCTTTAGTATTGACACTTCTTTTCTACACCTAATGATGTGTTTTTGCAAAAGACTGCAGGTGACAACCCAGATATAAAAAAAATTGTTTGGTCAGAAAAAGGCCCATATTTTATTTTATTTTTGCCAGTGCTTCGACATGACTCACAGCAATGAATCTGACTGCATGCGGACCACCACATGCGGACAAAAGGAAATTACAGTGATCTATGCGGAGGCTGGTTCCTCATAATTGGACCATTTCTGGCCATAATGGAGTCATAAGAACAAAAAAAGGTTCTCTGGTTTGGTCCAAACATGCCTGCTGTCTGTAGAAGTGCCTTCAAATACATATCAAAACCATTTCTTTGCTCAGTTGTCTGTTATGTGTCGACACAAAACCTGAGCATTCCTTGCGTTAAATGTCTTATTTTATGCAGGAATGATTCATAAATCAGAGCAAAGCTGCTTAGAAATAAAACATATTCCTCTGACATTGGTCAGGTAAGTCCTGGATTTAATGAGTTAAAAAGCAGCCTATGTCTAAATAAAAACTAAAAGTCCATCAGAAAGGCTGCAGAACTGCTGCTTAACACACGTTTTAAAGATGATTAGAGAACTAAACATAAAAAGAAACGTGAGCTGCGTGCAGACTTGCATAGTCTCCTGTTTTTGTTTTTTTCTCAGGAGCTTAGGTTATTTTCTCCACACTGCCGGCTTGTCAAGCGCTGAAATAAATCCAGGCAGTGATTGAGACGTCACCGCTGTGTCTTGTTGCTGTGTGTGCGTCCTTGAACACAACACCAGCCCCTTCTGCACACACACACACACACACACACACGCACACACACACGCTGTAACATGATGTACATACAGTGTGAGGAGGCGTGTTTCCTCCTGCTGTTGCCAGGTTGTCTTTACGCACCGCTCCATGTACTGTACGTGTAACCACGGGAGATGCAGTTGATGTCAGTGAAGCTGCTGCACCTCAGAAAACTCTGGAGTTACACTTGTGTGCATTAGTGTTACAGATTAAACACAGGAACGTTCGTGGTGGTTACAGTAATGGTGCAAAATGCATTTAATGTGGACTTTTTCCCTGAAAAGCATCCCTCTTGTTCCGCCTGCATGGCTGTTTGTCAGCTTGTCCCTGAGAGTTATGATAAACACAGCATTTAGTGGAGCCTCCTATAAATCACTCTGGTGTTTGCAGATATTACCGAACTGCAAGAAGAAGCTCCTGATTGTCTTCAAATGCTGACAGTGGCGCTTTTTTTTGTGTGTTTATGTGGAAAGTAAAATATGAGTGAACTGTACCTGGTACTGCTACAATCTGTCTCAGCTCCTGCTTCAAGCTCATGATGTCTTTGCAGAGCTGAATGTCATCCATCCTGATGAGGAAAGGAGGGGGAAAAAAGGAAAATAGATCAATGAATCACCGGTTTCCATCAGATAAGAGAGCGGCCGATATTATTAGCCGCTTCCACTTTGGATATCTGACTGAAATGATGTCAGACAGGCTTGTGTTGCATCTGAATCCTGACATAAAGAGGACAGAGCTGACAGATCTTTCAGACAGATCTCTCATTTGGATTTCTGATATTCTGCATTGATGAGGTCAAATATTCAGCTGGTATCGGAAAACAACCGATATTCAGCTGACATGCATAGTAAATGATATAAAGCTTGTAAGATATTATCATGTTCTGAACCACTTTCTAGCTCTGCTCTGTGTCCTTCATTCCCATACATATTGATAGCTAAGCAAGAGCAAGACATTAAGTCCTCAGTTAGATGTACATAGAGTGACTTCATCTGTTAGATGTGCAAAGATGACATAAGCTTGAACCAGATATAACAGAGTATCATCAGTTTGTTATCGGTCAGGCCTCAATTCAACATTCACAAACATTGAACAGAACATCTTAATCTGGTGCGTGAGCGATGATGGCTGCTTACGTCAGAAATAACCAACCAATTACACTCGCTTGTGTATTAAGCCATCCCCATTGTAAGGCTTATGGAGATAAAATGAACAGATCTGAGTTTAGAGTTTCAGTCTGAACAACCCGTCCCTTGAGCCCGGCGCTGCATCGCTTTACCTGTGATCTGAATCTGAATAAACTTTCTAAACAGAAGAGATCCTCTGCCGTTTTTGTTCTGGAGCTTACAACAAAAGAACCACTTTAACAGCTGCAAAGCGGCCTGAATGCTGGGGAAAATTCTGCACGAGTGACTAAAACTGACACTTATAAACCACTTTCACTCAAACATACTAATCTGTCAGCGGATTTATACGCTCCGTTGTTTTCACGTTGCTTTACTGAACTTGACTCTCGCTCATCACTCAGCCCCGTCAGACATCAGGCGTGTGCGTCTGTGTGTGTTCAGAAAAAATGCAACAAAAATCTGCTTTTCCTGATGTCGTCTCAACCTCCCGCAGACTCGAGTCTTTCCCTCGGGTTCGTTTCCTCTTCTTCCTTCCTGAATATTTCGCTCTCTGATGGAGGAGCAGTGACAGCGACCACTGATTTAATTCTCCTTGCAATAGATCATCATGCCGATGACTCATCCACAGCCTCCCTCATCCCCCTCCCCTTCCTCCTCACTGTTGCTCCCATTTACACCTCCCTCCCTTTTTATTTCTTTTCCCAGACCCCTCTTTTCACTCCCTGCTTTTCTTGCTCTCCTGCCATGTAATTTACACTCCTAAAGCTCTCAGTGGCCTCCAGCTGCTTCCGTACTCAGAAGCTCGCACACTCTGTACTTGTGCATGTGTTTATGTTGCGCCTGAGTCACACGGATTCCGCCATTTGAGATGCAAGCAGCATGATGACGTCTTTCAGGGGAGTGCGTGAAAAAAAAAACTTTTATTGAAGTTTTTATTTAGTAAAATAAATTGAGTCAAAGTAAAGTTATACTGGAATTAAACACAGGGTTTAGTTTTCTGGCCTACATTATGGTTTTAAATGTTTAGTGAATAATACATTTAAAAGTGAATTTTAAAAATACAATTTAAGAATTTTAAAATTATTTGAAACTGAATGATGTTTTTTTTTTTTTTTATCTGTCTTGAATTTAAACATATTGGCATCTAAACATCATCTTTTTTTTAACACTATCTTTATTTGAGTTTTAATATTATAAGCAAATATAATACCCAGACTAAACAGATGTAAAGAGAAAAAAGTAAATAAAACACACATGCAACAGGAAAACAGAAAAAACTAAACAAATAACCACGAAGAAGAACAGATCAAATCAAGCTAATAATAATAATATTGATAATAATGATGATAATAATAAAAATAATAATGATAATAATCTTCTTCCAGTAAAGACATATTAGCCGTCTGGCCTGCAAGAGTCTAAGTCAATCAACTAAAATTGCAGTTTTGTAGATGTATACCCAAACACATATTTTTGGTACATTTACCCAACAATCTTTGACGAGGTCTGCAGGACTGACTTCTAAACATCCTCTTTGAGGAGGAGAAGAGAATAGTTATGATAGTTGTTACTGAAATGAAAGGAAATGAGCCGTTAACAGTAAAAGTCACACTCATGCAACTGAGCAGCTGCGTGTCTAAAGATAATATCGACAATAATTTACCAGAGATTGGACTCTTGAGCGACTGATGAAGGTTTTGTGGTCTGATGAGTCCAGATTTGTCCAGTTTCAGAGCATGAGGAGTTTCAGCACCCAGCATGACAGCGGGGGCAGATTAATGACCCGGGGCCACTTTAGTTTGTCAGGGTGAGGTTATATGCTCAAACAATAATGCAGGCTGACAACTGCAGTTTTCTTCTTTTTTTTCCTTGTACAGTTCAAGATGATGACAATCCCAAATTGTAAAAAAGCAAAAAGAGACAATATTTTCATGCATGGATTAGCCACCATAGCCAAATTTTTCCCCTTTTCAGAAAATGATTGCAGCTTGGGATGCAAATCTGTGTTTTCACATTACAGATGCTGCCACAGTGAACGTTTGCTGTAATCAAAACAAACAAAATATAACTATAACTATAATAATATAACAACAAAATAACTTTCTGGCCAATCAGATACACTGTTACTTCCCAAACACTGATTCATAATCCCTGAGGCGTTCGTTGACGAGGAGCCAGCGAGTTCATCACGGTGACTCATTCATCTGCTGTCGGCATGTTCAGCCCTCTGAATAATCAATGTACATTTTTCAAACGCCCAACTTACTGAAACCCCGAAGGAAGCGGCGCCTTTGCAGGGGGTCAAAAGAGAGCTGGAGTTATCCTGGCTCATTGATGATTACAGAGAAAGAAGGACTCACATGAAGCGCAGCTCTGACTCTCTGCGCACCAGGACTTCCCGAAGGCGCTGGATGCGAGCCATCTCCACCTCGAGCTCCTCTGGAGACATAGTACTCTCTGCCATGGACACATCGGAGTGACCTGAGTGGCAGAATAAAGGGAGAGGGGGAACAAAACGTAGATTAAAAAAAAGGGGATGAGAAGCTCAAAGAAACAAGTGGAGCCACGCTGGTTTTAAATTACAGACAGAGCTCCCTCTGCATGATAAATTACAGACTCCAGTATCATAACAGCTGCATCTCATTCGAGAGCTAAATGGTAAATATGTTCCTCTTCATTTCTGACTTTGGGTTATT
The DNA here is from genome assembly GCA_036024015.1 of Craterocephalus amniculus. NCBI lineage: Eukaryota > Metazoa > Chordata > Actinopteri > Atheriniformes > Atherinidae > Craterocephalus > Craterocephalus amniculus. Next base: position 13,585 of record JAVQJG010098601.1, read on the forward strand.
GAAAACCATCTGATGGAGTCAGCTTGTTGGCAAATATCTTTCTTGTATGACGTGTCTTCCCAGCAGTAGCCAGAAGCATAATATCCAGAGAGGAGGGCATGTCTGAGGGAGAAGGGAAATTTAAAGACTTAAAAGCTGAAATGATGCAACAGGAAAACACACTGCAGGGACTCTGAGGTCATTTCTAAAAGAAGAAGGTTCCTGGTGTTTTGTAAAGGGAGAAAATAACTCAATACTAACATTGGCCTCTCTGCCAATAACATGCAGAGACTCTGCAGCCACTAATAACGACTTAAGCCGACCACTTCATACACTAATCAATGCACTGACAGCTGGAAATGTCCCAGCGTCTGCCTGCAACAACCAGAAGCACAGCCGTGACCTTTCCAGCATACAAACAGCAGCCTGGGCGCTAATAAGACGACGCAAATGTTCCTCAAGCCGCAGTATTAAGTTAAGGATAATACAAAATAACGAATGTTTTCCTCTGAGGAAACGGCTGCTGCATCGTCACAAACTGCCGGTGTGGTTGAGACGATGTAAATCTGTGCTTATCAAGAAGCATTTGGTCCTTTTTTAAAAGATGAAAACAAATTATAACATTGAGAGCCTCTGCAGCGATAACACTGATGTAATAAAACATAAAAGATGTATTTTTTTTGTCCCTCCAGTGGTATAAAACCACAATATCTGATTTATAAATAAATTAATGTTATCGGAGAAAACATTAAGAATAGTTGTGAACAAATTTATTCCTACCCTTTCATTAAAGAAAAGGCAAAAATCTTAATAGTAATTAAATAGACTGAAAGACTGAAAAAAGTAATAATGATTATACATTTACTAAACTATAATTTAGCAAAATAAGACATTGTTTTTTAATTTTATTTAATTGAAAAATAATTAAAATAAATAAATAAAATAAACATTCCTGGTCCAATGAGAGCCCTTTGCTGACAAGCGGTGGGCCAGATTACCTGCCCACAGGTGTAGAAGCCTGATGGAGAGTTACAGAAAACACCTGACTGCAGCTTATGAATTACACAATGTGCATTAATTCATCATGGCATTTGTTTTTTTTTAAAAATATATTTCTGTTGAACCACAATGTTATGTTAAAATTTTTGTTTGTTATTACTTTGGTCAATTTCAGCTTATTACAGTTACAACTGCTTTTTTTCTTTGATAGAAGGCTGTGAATTAAATTGTATATTACAATAGAAAACACTGTAAAAATGCTTTGGGTGGCCAATTTGTAACTAGAATAGTGCAATGTAAGCACAGTTACCATGTTCACATAAAATTACTTTGGCGGCAGGTTCCAACCACAATGTATTCATCATGCTCCCAGTAAGACGGTAGAGATGCACTATCTGACACTGGATGAGAATAGGGACCGGTCTCTGAACTAAACTCAAACTGAACATTATGTGGGGCCTTGTATCAGTTTTTTCATGTCTGAAAAGCCTTTGATGGTGATTCTGGCGTAATAATTGCTCACAAGCAAAAGGTGATTGTTTTTTCAGTGAAGGAAAATTTGGAGAATTGCTTCCAACTCAACTAGTCAAACAGAACATATGGAGTAGGATCAGCTATCACAACATAAAACAGAGTTAAGCAGAAAATATTCAGTCAATTTGTATTAATAAAAGAATTTTCAACCCACTAAATGACTTATTTGATCGTCTGATCATTACAGATTATTACAGCACCCACTGCACTCTGCATCTGTGCTCCTGTCCAGGAACGCTTGCTGAGGATGCAGCTGACTCACCACAGCAGACAGAGGTCCTGCACAAGAGGCTTCAATTCCTGCCTCATTCGACATGTCTGCTGACAAGAGACACTGATGCTAATTCAGAGAGATCATCATGGATCTGAGGCATGAAGCAGCAATAAATCCCTCCTCGACCATTAGAGGTGGCAAAGTGCCAGATTAATAATATCCTTACAGCTGCAAACAGTATGCACAAACTGAAGACATAGATACATCATATACATTATATATAGAGTATAGATATAGATTGGGGTGTGCTGGAAAAAGTTTGGGAACCCCTGGTATCCAAGGTACCCACAATAACTCCTGCTGTGCAGCTATATTCACATTTATTTTTACCCATTTCCAGAGGTGGAAACTAATGAATGACATTTTATTGTAACAAGTAAAAAGTGAAAGTTGTTATGCTCAACGTCACGGTTTATCAATCTCAGCTGCTAGTCTACTTTGGTGATGTTCGGTGTAACATCATGTGCTTTTTCTGTGTATCCCAAAAATATTATATCCATTGTTTAGTTAAAATCCTCCTCATTAGGCAAAATATGCCTACATGAAGGTAACTAAGTAACTTTAACTCAAATTACATTTTAAATCAAGTATATTTTTAGAAGGGTGCTTTAATTTTTACTTAAGTAGCATTTAAGTTACAATTTCTCATTACTTTGTCAACCTCTGTCCACTTCTTACCCAGAGAAGAGCCTGAAGGCTCAAACCACCAGAAAATACTGCAAACTTCATTTAAAAGCTGGATGTAGTCTTCAGATTGGGAAAGTTTGGGAAGTAGAGCTTGTTCCAACTCCTTTTTTAAAATGGATGCAACAGGATGTAATTTTTTAATTAATAAAAATGTATTCAGTGTTAGAGAATATGAGGTTCTTTGAATAAATAAAGTTATTTCCAACAGTTTGCTTAATTTTTCATTGGGAGGCTATAAGAGAGCATTCACTTAGAAGTGGACAGACTAGTGGACGGATGCTGTTGTTTACTTTGAAGTTGTTTATGTTTAGAGTTAGCTTTTGGTACAGAGGCGATAAAATGAATGCTGTTTGCAGCTTCATCTCAAAACATGTGCAACCAGAGTCTTGGTTTTATAGATTGACATCCCCCCGCTGTGCTTGACCATGCACATCTCATGTGAAGCAGTGACTCACTCCAGTAATGACGCGGTCTCAAAAACCACAGCAAGAGCTAAAACATCCACAATCTAAGAGGTGATGCATTTGTCTAGCTTTTATATATGAAAGGGGAGCGAGGTGAATTTATTTCATATATTTCTCCTAGAAATTATTTTCTACATGGAAAAAGATCAATGGAAAATAGTGTGGAAAAGAAATGTGTTTCATCCAGGTGACTGCAGCATCTGACACAAACAGCTCCTCCTTAAGATTTGCAGATGTAAACTTGCCTCCACACAGATAATCAGTCTACTTGAATTATCCCGGTTTAATTAAAACAAACAAGGTGCTCTTCAGGATAATGATTTAATGAGTCTCGAACAGCCCGGAGTCGGGATTGTGCATGCTGCAGCCGCCACATGTGGCTCGACAGCATGAAAATGTCAGCATCTGCATGACATCCAATGCAGACACCCCCCGATAGATTCTGCAGTCTTGCTGCTGCACCTCCTCTCCTCTCCGTCGCCTCCGGAACATCAGATAATGAGCATAAAATAAAAAGTGCAAGGCCAACACTTGGACTGTTAAAGCTCTGCTTATAAATGAGAGGACACAAACCTGCAGGGAGCGAGCTCAGTTTGTGGGAATAAAAGACAACAAATGAATCTAAAAATAACAGCTGCTTCTTACTTTTTCTGCTCAGACTTAATCTGGAAGTTTCTTCACACCTGTCTTCTATGACTTATCCTTGTGATAACATCAGATATATCTGAATTGCTTCCTTCAACACATGCATCACTCATCTTTTATGAGAGGACAAAATAGCAGGAACACCCAGTGTGATGGAAACAAACGGATTTGTTTTGTTTTTTGACTTAAGGGTCCTTCTTGAGGTTGTAGTTTGTGGTACTAAGAAAAGCTGAATTCATTTAGTTCAGTGACAGAACATTGATTGGAAGTAAGTCTGGTTACAGGGTTTCTACTGTGTTCATATACGCAGCTATTATGATTAAACATTATCAGGAAACATAATAATACGGAAAACAGAATTCTAAGCTCGTGCAAAAGACAAAAAGCTTCCTTGAAAGCCTTCTGAATAAGGTATTTTATCTCTTTATTATTTGTTATTGTCTTAGTCAAAGCCACCGTGCTCCATCTCACCTCTCATGAGTCACCATCTGTACTTTCTGTGACCATTTAGAAAAACTGGCCAAGATGAGCTCAGCAGCTGGTTATATTGTTATGAACATATATTGATTGTAAAATATTGACTAATAAATCAGTTTTTTCAGCTTCAGTCTGAATCAAATGCGTTCAGGTAGAAAATGCTCTTGGCCTTACGTTTTTGTTTGTTTTCTTCTTCTTGACTGAAACTCATTCACAAACATCACAATACCCAAGGTGTGCATGTAGGGGAAGTAATAGGCCTTCTGGCTGCGAGGTAGCGCTGCTGATACAGCCCAAACCTTTTATGAGTCACTCATTAACCATTTCAGCTCTCCGAGGCTCAAACGCGCTTAAAAAAAAAACAAAAACCCGATGCGGTATTTTTGTATGTTCTTCTGACCACCCTGTGGTGGAACAGCGTCTTATTCTCATGCACGAAGCCCACCTTTGTCCGTTGTCCATGCCGTTTCTGATACGGCGCCGTAGCTCCTGAGCGCGCGCTCGGTGTCCGAGATAGATTTCTTCAGTTCCATGTCGGTGTTGTTCCCGCGCGCCCAAAACCGAGACACAAGTTCAGCTAAGTCTGGACGTTTCCTCTGTTTTGCGCTTTTCCACAGAATTCAGTCTCAGCCGGTGACAAGCGACCAGCGACCCGAACCGCTGAGCATCTTTAGTCAAGCTTTGTCCGTGTGGATGGAGAGGATACAGCGCGCATGCGCGGTGCAGGCAGGGATGTGAGGATTTAGGAGACACCCACTGGCACCGACACACGACAGAAAACGACAGGCACACAGTTTTGAGAAATGTGATTATTAGTTATAGATTATATTTAAATTTAACTATTAATAAGATTCAAGATTCAAGATTCGCTTTATTGTCTTTCAAAGAAAGAAATCTGTTCTGGGTCATTCTCCATGCTACACCCACAATAAATGAACATAGAAGGTTGGAGAGTTATAGCAGTTGTTAATAAGTAGCAAAAAAATAGATATTTTTATTGTTGCATAAAGCAAAATTAGAGATTTAATAACACAATTACAAGCAGCCAAAGCTTCATCTCTTGAAGCAACATAATAAAAACGAATACGCTTACCTGAAAAAAGTCTTTTCAAAGTGCACCATGTGCTTGATATTTGGCTGCAATTTCAGAATAATTCACGAATAAATGAGTGCATGCATGAAATATTTATAATAAAGAAGATACCTTTAAAACACTGACATGTGACATTCAGGTGAGCAAAGAGCAACTTGTGAATTCTGCTAATACAGATTTATTTTGTGTTGCTATATGTACAGTACTCAGCAAACGTCACACAGTAAATCATCAGGACACTTTTTTATTTTTTCCCCAATAACTGTCATCTGCTGTTCGTGCAGCTAATGCAAGGGTAGACAGATTAGGACGCTAATATGTTGTCAAGAAAGTCAAGAAAAGAAACCGATTCAGAAATTTCACTGTGCAAACCAATTCCTGAACAAGTTGATGATATTACCCAACAGATACAAGGACAGAGAAAATTCAATGACTTGGCATCTCAGCTCCAGTGTGACACTTCAGCATACAAATTAACATTAAACAGGAAATCATTCATCAGAAACACACTGTAATACTACAGTGATATTAAATTACTATACCCAGGGGTGATATTTCATTTAAAAGTGAAAATAGAAGTTTTTTTACTGCACACCAATTCAGATACTCTTTTATATATTATTATACAACAAAGACTTAATCCAGTTGTTAGAAACATCAAATATCAAATATATAATCACACAGAATCACATGCTTAATGCTTTAACATTTCCAGTATAGTTATATATATTTAGTATTAACCAGGAGCTTTTGTGCTGATGTTGCATTTTAAGAGTCGAAGCAGGGGAAAAAACACATAAAGTAGTTTTAAAAGTTGTTTAAGTATCTCCATAACTGGATTTTAAAAGTATGGAAATATACAGTATAAGGTACAGAAACAGCTGGGAAGCATTTCAATGTTGAACTAAACTTAATAAATACACTGAGAAACACTCTGAATAATCCTATGTTGTGTATCATGTAGATGGAAAGTGTTAATGAATAAAAATTTAGAAACAATAATGAACAGTAATAAAAATCGTCACTGTTTTTCTTGAACCAAATTCTACACATCATGTACCAGATTGTAAACAAAATTCAAAGTCTGTAGTGATCATTTAAAAATAAAGTCATCTTTAAAAGTTTATACTTCTACACAACCTTTTGTAACGTTAAAACTCTCTAAGATGATGAATTAAATACCGTTCCACATAGTGGAAGAGATTCTTTGTTATATATTAGTTCTTTTTTCATCTCGATGTAAAACATCAATCATCGCAACTTCTGTAGGAGACAAACTGCAGAAGTCTTCATAAATCCGAAAATGAGACCTGTTGACTGTAAATATACGAACAAACAGCAGCCTGATGAGGCATGACTCGCGCTGAATGTTCACGATGTTGTGACAGGATATGATGAATGGTAACGATGGCTGCAGAGTACCTGTATGGGCCATTTACATTCATTGTGCTGTTTCCCAGTAACCCTGCAGCATCATGAGGATGAACACATGAATTCTGTTTGTGCAACATCGAACCGCTGAGCTGCACCGGACTAAACCAGACAACACTGGACCTGCTGTGTCCTGATCGGACCGGTTTTACCGCGTTTCACTGAGCAGGTTTAGTCGCTGCACTTCCTTCCACCTTCGACTTTGAATCTGCTTTTTCTTTCGTGGAGTCCGCTTCATCGTCTTTAGGCGGGAACATCCATGCCAAAGCAGCGCCGGCCGTGCCATCCCCAGTCTGACGCGAGAAGCACAGGAAGGTGGCCCATATGAAGGCGCAGCAGCCGGTGAAGGTGGTCCGAATGTACAGAGGCACCAGGGCAAAGTTCAGAAACTGGGAGATAGTACGTATAGTTTACATAAATGGAGCTTTAAAATAAACAGAAAAACAACACTGTGACAGGAGAATCTAGCATCAGCTTTATTCTGAGACTCTGACATACAGTTGAATGTAGAATTTCCTCATGGTTTATGAACATTCCTGCACACAACATGTTAATATTATTTACCTGCATGAAAGGCCAGAACATCAGCCCGGTCTGAAAGTGGAGAAAAACAGTGAACCATGCATTAGGGGAAAAACTCCTCAAAATCAAATAGGTGATGACAAACTAAATGTTTGCATAACATGGCTGAGGATTTACAGTTTGCACACAAAACATCAGCAGGCGAGAACTGCTCTGCTCTGAATCACCTTATATGTGTTCAGGAATTTTTCTCTCCAGTCCTCCATGATGTCTTCTTTGCCCTCCAAGAGGCTGACGCCTGGATGACACAGAAGATGTCACTGAGGAATCATTTACAGAAGTGGAAATTCAACACAGCATAACAGAAAAAAGTAATCCCTATGGAAACCAATAGTCATGTGTCATGTTATTTTAAGTTGTGTTTTGATATGGAAATGGTAACAAGCTCTCTTTAGAAATGTCACTAAATGACACCAGCTTGTACCAGCGAATCAATGTATAAACGTATCTTCTATTAGCTATGTTTAAAAACATAAATATATTATGAATAGAATAAAATAGAATAGAATAGATCTTCAGGATGTGCTAATCTAAATAAACAGAAGCAGACAGTATAAAATATGACTATGTAAAGGCCTGAGTGCATACAAAATATACTACAAATGTACATACTCACAAAACTTGGACCAGAGCAGAGAATGTACACAGTTTAAACAGAATATTGGATGTGGTGGTATCATTGCTCTTGTATATTTAATACTGCACATGAATTATTGATATTAAATGCGTTGCATTGTGAATACGGTATTGTGATAAACTAAATGTTGACTGAAGGCTTTATAATCTCAAAAATGATCAATTTATTTATACAGATGTTCAGGATTCGGGAATCATATAGACTCTAGTTTTCAAATTAAGACTTACATTATGGCTCCTTTTTAGTGCTGTTTTAGTTGCACTGTGTTTTTATATTTTTTTTACTTTGCGGCACTTTGAGATCTGTTTATTTACAAATATAAAGTGCTCTACACATAAAATATATTATTATTATTATCATGGATGAAACACTGTAGATTCAAGACTAAAACAGCAGAAATGTGCCTATTTATTCTTATTCTTACAGATTTGTGAAGCCGTTCATGAATCTTTTACACACTTTACACACAACACTGATTTCCAGTCACATGTTTGGCCATGAATGAAAACAGGCACTAATTCAATTTATCATTTGCATGTAAAAACAAACACTTGTGCCCCAACTTAGACAGTCAGATTGTATTAAATGTGTTAATTAACATTTTTATTTAGTAGTTTCAGTTCTGGAAGCACATTTGGGATAAAAACCAGAGAATTAACTAAATAATTGAGGAACAAAAGCACATACAAAATAAAGTATAAACTCGTGTAATGTGTATAATGCATTTATTGTTACACATAAATCTGATGTTTAGTGGTGTCTTTTAACTGACCTCTGCTGGTTAAACTGGTGCTGCGCAGGATTGTCACCAGCTGCTAATTTTTAGATCTCATGGGAGGGGAGCAGAGAGGAATTCATACCGGTAATAAACTGATCAATAAGTGATCAGTTTTCGTGTTAATCATTTTCCTGTGGCTTTCCTTCAACCACTGACCTGTGTAGAAGACGCTGGTGGCCAGCGGCGCGGCCGTGGTCTGGTCCAGGAACAGCTTCTTCATCACCATCCGGATGGAGTTCCCGGGAAACCTCCGCTCCAGAAACCGCATCCAGAAGAAATTAAAGTTACCATGAAAGCTGAACGCGACCACGGCGACGTTGCGCGTTTGTTTCCAGTCCATCTTTTCCCTCCGGGAGAACCACTGGTGGACGAAGTCCCCTCCGGCGAACAGACAGCCGTACAGCGTGACATTCGTGACCCACGGAAAACGCCGGACATATTTCAGAAACGCCTGTCGCATAGTTTTATTTGATGAACTCGATTTGGTCTAATTTAAACGTCTGTGAGAAGATTTCGAGCTGCCGAGCCGGTCTTGCAGTAGCTAGCAAAATGTGGCTATATACTGGCGGTTAGAGCTCGTGCGTCCTCTCTATGTGAAGGTCCTAGCATCACTAAATGCAACGCGGCTGTACATTTCTGAACTATTCTCGACAGAGAATAGTTACCTCTAGTGGAGGTAAAAAGTTATGTAATTTCACTCAGGATAGTCTACTTGCTTGTCATAATCCATCCACCATCCGGCGCTGAACTGTCAGAATGTCTTTCCACCGGTCTACGTGCGTTATTACGCCCCTTTTTGTACGTAAAAAAATGAGAGTAGAGTTGAAAGGGCGTCACTGAAGGAGATGGGCGGGACCACAGCAAAGGTCCGAAAGTCACTGTCAGCTGTTAGTACTGACTAAATGACTGAACCCACACAGACATATATGACAGACTATATCTCAGTGGGCTGCAGGGCGGCCAAACATATGGTTTGTCCAAACTTATCACTGGTACTGCATATATGTACTGTCAAACGAAAGGATGATGGTTGGACTTGTTTTAAAGCCACAGGACATGAACTACTTTCTCTCATTGAGTCAAACATGAAATATTCTGCATACCAAGATGTTCCAGAGTCAGATATGAGTCTAACTGCTAAAGCTTGGCGTAACTGATTGGAACAAGGTTATGACCCCAAGCACACCAGCATATCGACAATGACTAAACCAGAAAAGCATCACATTTTTTGCAATGACTCAAAGTCCAAACCTCTTCGTGATTTAAATGCAATGGCGACTCTTGTACATTAACTACAAACCTAAATGACCTGCAGCAATATTCTAAAGTGTGACAGAACTGGATAACATAATCCCAAAAACTTAATTATTTCAAGTTCCTGCTTATTGAGGTAGTTCTACAAGTTACTGTATTTTGATTTTTTTATAGTTTTATTTACTTAGTCCTAAAACCTAGAAAGGACCAGATTAGGAAGGGGTTGTGAATTCTGTAAAACAGTATATGCTACCCGAATTGTGTCATCAGAATTTTCTAGAGCACAAAAAGACACCTCTGATCAATGCAATAACCCAGGGACAGAGAGGGAACTTTAAAATGAACATCTACTTCACATTTGCTCCCGTGCTGAATTAGACACTAATCTAGGATGCAGATGATAAAACTTTTGATGTTTTTCTGTGTTATGTGGCTGAAAATATGTGCTAAGGATCCTCACCATAGAATCTGCAGCTTGCATTGCAACAACATTCATTTTAATTCACTGACTTTAACCAATCAGCTTTGACCAAATGTGATTAAAAAAGACTAAAACGTGAGCCCTTTTTTTTTTTGCTTTTGTTGTGGCATAAACTGTTCAAAAAGCATTTGCTCGTGATATCTTAATTGAACTCGTTCATATCTTGCTCAAACTATGCTGAATGACAAATAATCTATCAGTTTCCACTCTTAAAGACATTATTTACCCCTTCCACTCTGCAGGCACAAAACCACACAAAAGCAGATCTTCCAAGGTACATTTATTACATAACAGGTATGATGTGTTCACAAGTAAGGACATGGAGCTCATGCTTTGGAAAAGGCTAAGCAGTTATTCTTTATGGGCTGAAACATAGCGGGACATTAAACTCAACTTACAGCAACATAGCAGATGGTGATTGGTCAACACTTCCCACCACCTCACTGGAGTGGGAAAAAACCATCAGTCATTAACAGAAACACTTTTTCTCTAACTGGACTATCCAGGTCAGCTGATTTATGGTCAAGGTGATGATGGTTGGCTCCGAGGTAAAACACAACAGAGACAAAAGAAAAGCAGCGAAAGGGTCAAAGTGTATCCACTGCATTTTGAGGCAAAAAGCAGTTCAGTGAGGAAAACAGGAGGCCTCTACGATGGGACGAACTTCTCCCAGGCCCCACTCTGGGCCCTGTGGTAGAGCTGTGGCTGCCCCCCGGGGAACAGGCTGTCAGAGCTGGGATGCTCTAAAAGGAACAGGATGGTGGACTTTATGTGTTTAACAAAGTGCGGCGGCTCGGCCTTCGGAGAGGTGGACAGGTACTGAACAGGAGAGACACAACAAAGTTTAAATGTGCATCACAGCACTTGTAACACAATCTGTTGGTGTCATGATTTAATCATGATTTAGGGGAGTTGATTTAAGATTCCTTTACCTTTAAGATTGTGTCATCACTTTGCGACAACCAAAAGGCAATATTCCGATTAGGAGACCACTTGCATGGATCAATTTTAATAAGTCCGCGACTCGACTCATAAATATCAACCATCTGCAAAGAAAAGCAGCCAATAATCAATATGGATAATCAGGATGGATGGATGGATGGATGTATTGTATTGATTGCGCACAAGCAACAACACTCTCCCACAGTAGAAGCCTCCTTCAGCAGGAGTACTAAAAAATTGGGAAGGGCTCAAAGATCTCGATGAGGTTTAACGTGTTGATCCAGCCTCCAAATCTAGTGGCATCTGATGATTATATCTTTTGGACAGATCAGATCTCTTCAACCAGAATGAGGAATGCCTGCTCAATAATAGGTTGGTAATATTATTACATGCCGGAACACTGAAGTTTAGCTTTTGTCTCCTTAAAAAACAGAAAACACTGTGCCTGAAAATATATAAAAATGTAAAAGTAACAACCCATTAAAATGTCAGTACATAGAGAAACATGTTATGAGGTGATTAGAAGCCACCCACAGAGCTCAAATGTTTAAGAGAACACCCCTGAGCTTTAAGGAACTGTGTGTAATAAGTTTAATAAAATCAATATGATGCAATCTCTCTCTACATGAATATGTGGAAAACTATCATTTTCTAAATTACCATTCCTCCGGTGAAGGTCCTGGCCGACCGCAGCTCCTCAGCAGGCCCTCTATGAGTAAATGAGGCCGGGAAAACATCCCCTGTTTTTACATTTACACCTGCAAAAAATGTAAAACACAGAGCAGAATATTAGAGATAAACAATGAAAACGATGTTTCTCTTTCAACAGCATATTTTCACTCACCTATTCCATACACTACAGGTTTATGAGTTCCTTTATCAACAATGTCATTCATTTCTACAACAGAAAAAGGTTTAATTAAACAGTCTTTAATGGCCAATATTAATACAAAACATAAAACCATTTGAACTGATTTTAAAGAGTTACCTGTGATGCAGCATGTTTCCAGATAAATATCTTCTTTCTGTTCCTGGAATGCTGCTATAGAGACAAAAAAGCCATTTAAAGTTTGAGAAGATCTGAAATGCTATTAGGTGCATGCATAATACTTCCCATCATACCTAGTAGATTAAGGCTGAGTTTATGGGATGTTTTTGATTCGTCATTAAATCCTCCGATAAGGTGCAGCTCAAATCTGCATGATGGAAAATATAGAAAATATACAGATATGCATATGATCGATACTTGGATTGAACTGCTTGCATTTATGTATTGCCTTGTGTGTATGTGTCATACCTGCCATCCT
>JAVQJG010098603.1:0-22500 GCA_036024015.1 Craterocephalus amniculus
GATCACAAATATTAGATTTTATGGGAAAACATGCTTTCATATCAATCACCCATTCAGGAAGTTGACCTAAATTCAAAGTGCAGCTATTTTAAGTTGTGAAACAAACTTGTAAAACAAGCTGGCAGGCCCTGCCACTGTTAACAATGAAAACATAACTTTCACGCATTCAGTTGTACAGGTGAGGGAAGGCAACGTCGGCAAAATATTTCCGGCTAAGAAAATCTCGATTTTCAAAAAATTAAATCCTCATTAATAGCAAATTCGAATTATCCATAAAATCGATTTATTGCCCACCCCCAATGTCCAGTATGGATGTTTTAGGATTGGGAAGGTAAGAGGGAGACTTGCTATAAATTAATACTAATCTCTGAAAATGCTTCATAACAGCAGAAATGGGTGTGATGATTGTGTTCCCAGCACATGTGTTTCATGGTTAAGATTACAGAAACTGATTTTTAGAGAAGTGACAGGAGCAGATCTTCAGTGGGGCAAGGAGGGGTAACACAGTAACCTCCTCAAACTTTGCCTATAAAATATAATTGCAAACTAAAACATAATTTGTTCAAAAGCCGCTCATAATAATAAAATGAAAGATCGATTCAGAAAAAATGATCATTTTAAATATAATCTTTGGGTCCCTAAAAAATGTAGTTATGGCCCATGTGATGTTTTAACATGCACCTTAAATCAAATAAGTACCAAATAAAATGAACACAGCGTATGGTTATGGTTCAATACGTCCATCACTGACTCATGTGCTTTGTTGGACATCCTGAATTGGTTAATTTTGATAAGTGTCAACACAACAGCAGTTTAGGAAGAGTCTAGATATAAAACAATTTGGAAGTCCTTGTTTCAGGGCTGAAGTTTAAACTAAATATAACTCCTTGCGCCATTTGCATGTAACCAATAATTGCTGGTTTTATGTTGTTACAGCCTTCTTATGGTTCTGTGCAGTAATTTATAACTCTTGATGCTTTCAAGTTGCCACAGTGAAAAGAAAACGTAAAAGTGGGGAGAAATGAAGGGGAAAAGAGTGTTAGTGTAGAAGATGTATGGCCACACAATCTCTCCGTCGCCATGACGATCTCATCCAGGGGGAATCGAACTTCAAAGAACTAGGAACCCATACTGATTGTTGATGTAGGTTTAGTGTGGATGATGGAGAGGAGTGTCTTCCTCTGCTCAAACTCCCAGACTCTGTCCATCCTAACACGGCTCTGACACATCTACACATGAAACCCGACACTGTTACAAGCTGGAATCCACCACAGTAGCAGGATCTGTCAGGATCTGCACACTGTCGATGTTTTTAAGAAGAGGGTCAAGAAAAATGACTTTGAGGATCCACATTTATTCCAGCTGGACCTCATGTTGTTATCCATCTGTCCGTCCTTCCTTGCTTCCTTCCTTATCCAAGGTCAGGTCCCCAGCCATCAGCCAGCTCACCCAGGGGGATCCGGAGGTGCTCCCAGGCCAGCTGAGAAATGTAATCCCTCAAACATGTCCTGGGTCTTCCCCAGGGTCTTTTCCTGGTGGGAAGTTCCCATAATACCTCTCCAGGGAGAAGTCCAGGAGGCATCTTACCAGACCCCTGAGCCATGGTCTCAGAGAAGAGCCGCGTCTCCTCGGCTCTACTCTGAGTCCATCTCAGATGATTTTGTTTCTCAGAGGAAACTTTTTTTCATCTGCCGTTTAGCTGGTCAGAGTCTTGCATCACTGCAGACTTCTCCTCTTGAATGTTTTTTCTCTAGAATCTGCTTCTATTTCTTTTAGTCACATCTAATGGTGCATGTATGTTACAACATATTTAGGGACTACATGTGTCTACTTTGGCTTTCAGGAGAATACGAGACGGCTTTAACTGCATTCGAGAGACCATGATCAGCTGGTCTCTCTCTGGTTAATGATGCAACTCCTCCATCTAGTGTTTGCTTCAGTCACTGCATGCAGGTGATACAGTAAATAAAGTCCATCAGGCTTTTAACACAAGTTGACTCAAATCTTTACTTTTTTGTCTTTAATGATTTCTTATTGTATTTTTTGCTAGGTATATTGGATCTAAAACGTTTCTTGCATAATTGTCATGCATTTTATTTATTTAGTCGTCATTTGAGATTGTGAAACACTTTGGGGAACATGAGTCATGGAAAGTGTGCTATAAGAATAAATTTAATGTTCACTGGACTGTCTAGGATCCTTTTTTGTTATAAAAAATTGATGAGTGGCTGTTTAGTTCATACAGTTTTTATTTTCTAAGCTTCCCATCCTTATGGTTGAAAATGTATTTTGTTAAATAATAGAAACGCACTTCTGATAAAAATGCTTGTCAGATTTTGATTGACTGAATTTATATTTAAAACAATGTTTCTTCTGAGTGCAAATAGTTTTAACAGCCCAGGCATTCAGTTAGATGCACGGGCAAGGGCTTCTGAGCAGACACTTTAAAACAAATAGAAATTCAAAAAAATGTTGCTTTGTTGCCAAAAATTATGTTTTATAACAAAAAGATTACAGTATATTTAAGTATTTTAGTTTAAAAACATCACTAGGGAAAAAAACATAACACCACAAGTCATAGTTTGAAGTTTTTATAAGATCTATAAAAAAAGAAAAACATAACACAATAGCCAAGGCATGTCATACATTGTGTTTTTTCTTTGTATCTGAGGAATAATTACATAACAAGCTTATGTACAGACAGCAATAACTCAGAAATGGAGAAAACTACATGTCTAGCACAAACAACCAGTTAGCATCATGATAATAGATTTGTTATATACAGTAACTGGCCAGGCCAGGGCGAGAAAGAAGATAAAGATTTAAATAATTTCAAGTATCTGTTTTGAGGTTTGATGACAGTTTTAGTCTGACAGACAGATTTTGAGCCACACTAACGTGAAACCAAAATTCTGGTCAAGCTGCAAGCAGTGTTGTGTGGATGGGAAAGGCCAGGAGGAGCTCTAGCCATGTTTAAAGTCAACACAGACAAAGCAACAAAAGAAGCGCTGCAGAACCATTTATTTTGCGATAAATGCCCACTTCTTAAGTAACCCTTTAACACAATCAAAGGAAATCTCTTCCCCAAGCATAAAGTGATATCCAGCTTACCAGCCTTCTTACTCTGCATAACAACTGTGCAACAGGAAGCAACACAAAAATGGCATGAACACATTGTTGCTCGGGGCAATGCTGTTACTGCTGACACATTGAAAAGCAGACAACAGAAAACAGATTTCACAGCAGTTCTCATGTTTCCGAACTTTCTGATTGAAATCAACATCTTAGGTAACTTCACAGAGTAACTTCAAAACATTCTGAGGCCGTTTAATTGTCTCCTCAATGAAACCCACAGCTCCAAAAATTTACCTCCACTGTCATGAAGTGTCATTTCACTTGGAAAAAAATTAAAAAGACAAAACAAAACAAAAAAAACAATAGTAACCTTCAAAGTGTTAAATCATTCATCACCTAGTACCTCGTGTAAATGAAGGTCCAAATAACATGAAACCATTGTCAGAATTGCACAGTCAGCTGTATGAAAAGGAAAACTAGCTTATTTGAGGAAACATCTTGGTTAGCTGTAGTTAGGCCTACTTTAATTGTAAAGCTGCTATGAAGGAAAGTATGGCCCAAGCACAGGTCACTTATATGTCCTATCAACATTTCCTAGTGCATAAAACACAAATGCTACTTCACGACGCTCATATCAACACTGTAGGGAACAGCTGCACCCCTTGTTAACATTTTAGTATAGTGTATTTGTCTGGGAAGGAAAAAATGTCCATATACAAGAACGACACAGGCTGAGGCCGGCGTTACGGTCTCTGAAGTCTCTCAGGGCATCTCTCAAACGGTACCCCTTCATGTGCACCGTACCTTTCACCCGACCTGGACTGTAACCAGGCACCACGTCTGCTCAGGGTGGAATTATAAGACCTTGACAAAAGAGCAGCAAAGTTAAACCTAGGACTCGCAAAATGAGTACATTTTCTGATACGATTTGAGATTCTGCTCTGATCAGCTGCTCTGGACCAAACGTGAGACATCTCCGCAGACTTCCTCAGCAAACAGTGAGGGGCTCGCTTTCCCGCCGCTGATTTTTCTTTAACAGCTGAATACGATTGTGGCAGTAAAACTTGATGGCACGCCAATCGCGGTGGTTGTTGACCAGCAGGGGGCACTGCTGCAGGCAGCGCTCACAGTCGGCCTTGGCGGGGACTCGGAGCTCATTAATGTTCTGGGTCAGGTGCTCCTCCACTGCCGCACGCTCCGCCTCTGACCAGGGACGCTTCAGGACGCCTCGCTTTCCTACAGCACAGGAGAGATGAACGTTGCTCAGGGTTAATCAGGTTTTCACAGCTTTTATCAACTGACATAATCATAACAAAATCTCTGCTGGTGCTCTTCCATTATGTGGTACCATACCACATGGCATCGGCTCTCCACGCTCTAGTTTTCTCATATTTCCCTACCATTATAGTGGTAGGTTAACCCGCCCTCCCTACGAGACCCACAGAACCACCTACAAGGTCATGATCATTCATTTTGATCTGGTTTTCCATACAACACATGCATGAAACTATGAGATTATTACAACCTGGTTTCATCATGACATTTTAAAAAGTGTCATCTACCCCTTAGCTATCAGCCAAAAACAAACATTTCTAAAATTATTTAGTTTTGTGTCTTTGTTTCAACTTTAGTGTTAAAAACACACTAAACGATTTTTCAGGATCTTGACTTTTTTTGATCATGTCCTGAAACAAAAGTATAAAAGTACAAAATGCAATGAGCAAGAGTGTCTTTGCCTTGTACAGAAAATAAGACCTGAGCACTACCTTTACCAGGATGAACATGGATCAGTGCACATTGTGACAAACTGTCACATAGTTTTAATATGTTATCCATCAGTTTCATCTTTCTATACCAGAAAGACAAAAAACGGACAAAGTGAACTCAACTGACCTGAGCCTCTCCTGCGGTTTGCAGGTAGAGGTGGAGGAGGAGGCAGAGGAGGAGGAGGGGGAGGGGCAGGCTGGATGTTCTTGAGTTTCTTTGGCCGGCCCACTCGCCCATTATTCTTGCCCTTTCTGACGTACAGTAAGGTCGGTGGAGGGTTCAGAGCAGGAGCAGGGGCGGCCGTCTCAGGCTTCTCCTTGACATGCTCCCCTTCAGATTCTCCTTCGGAGTACGAGTCTGCAGAGTTTCCTGACATTACTGGAGACAGGGAAGGGCAGAAAGGTTTGGAGGTAAGAAAACAGAAAGAGCAGAACTTGCAGAATACTTAACTTCATCGCAGAACAAGATATTTACAGACTTGATGGACTGATCAGCTGCGCCGGCTCTTTGCTGGGGATGGAGCTGGAGTCTGATGTGATGGTTGTACAGAGAAAGACATCACGGGTATCCATACATAAAAGTCTCATAAGTGGTTGCTAGTTTGTGGAATGGACCAGCCACTCCACTCATTTTAAAACAGGCACAGCATCGGCCAGCCCCTCCCCTACAGCATTTCCCTGAAGGACCCATTGCTTATAGTGTTGCCAACTTTTTAGAGCTCTAGCAACACTCCAGAAAGGACCGGTGACATGCAGTGACTGTTTCTGGTGTTGTTGGAGACTTGAGAGACGGCTTACAGTCACATATTAATGCCTTCAAAGTTGGTTGTAGACAAAAACATTAAAAAGCTTTTATTTTTTTTTTAGATGTTTTTAATGAATTAAATTAGTTACAAAACAATTAGTTACTAAACTTATTATGTTCTTTTGTTCTGTTGTTTACTCAATCTGATCTCCAGTATTGCAAAGAAAAGGACGCATATGAAGATAAGTTAACTAACTAGTGGTTGAAGTTTTATTTTGTTTTGCAATTTTTGCACCACATTGAGCAACAAAGAAATTTAACAAATATAGTTTTAATATAATGCATTTACTTTTCAAGTCAAAGTCATATTAATATAGACTTTTGTTTTAATTGTAGTATTTTTGTGGCAGTGTGGAGTTTATTCTCTATAGTATTGAAAAAGTATTGAGCCCCATTCTTGGTATCAATATTGAGTTAGAAGTTTTAGTATTGGGACAACCCTAGCTACTGGCCGTCATTGATGATGTCAGCAACCTTCTGCATATCATCACCAGGACATCCATCCATCCATCCATCTTACCATCAATCCATCCATCCATACATCCATACATACATACATACATACATACATACATCTTACCATCAATCCATCCATACATACATACATCCATCCATCCATCCATCCAATCATCTTACCATCCAGCTCCAGACAGATGTGGTTCAGGCTCATTCCTCTGAAAAGAACTCCATCTCTCTCTCCGCACAGCACCACTCGGCCCACTCTGCCCATCAGGCCTGGGTCTTGGCCAATTCCGGCACAGTTCTGCGTCACGTGGTACTCTCTTTCAAGGAAGTGCTCCAGCCTCTCCACCGCGCTGCCTTCTGGCTGCCCGGGCTCCTCTCCTTCTCCCAGAAGCAACAGCTGCGTTAAGATGGCCACCTGACGGCGAACCCTGGTTTGGGTCAGGGCTCGGGGGTTGCGGGTCCCACTGGAGCGAGCCAGGCTGCGGAGGAGGTCGGTTCCACGCAGCGGTGTGGCTGGTGAGTGGAACGGCCGGGCGAAAACATACGGGTTTGCAGGGTCAACCCCTACGTCGTGCCGTGTCTGCAGGAGAAGCTCCAGGCAGGGCTCACAGTGAGGCGGAAGGATGAGGGGCTGCACACGTCCACGCTTACCCTGGACCCCGACTCTTGGTAGATGGGGAAGCACCAGTCGCTCAAAGGGGGAGAGGGAGGCCTCCAATGGCGTGAGAGCTGGAGGAGCGCCAGGTGGGACAGGAACCGGACACTGAGGAGTCACACGTGCACGATACTCGGCAATAGATAGCTTGGAGACCTCACACTCGCGCCGCCGGTTGTACAGGATGAGCAGAGCCAGACTGGAGTGGCAGAGGAGGCGCCAGGCCTCCGCAGACTGCAGCTGCCGAGACAGGGACAGGAAGGCCGAGTGCTGCAGCCGCCGCAGGTACAGGACGAGAGAGGAAAGGGAGGAGAGGAGGGGCAGCATATGGTGTCGCCCTGAACTACTGACAAAACAAAACAGAGAGAGAAAGAGAGAGAAACTGACATCAAGGTTAAGTTTCTACCTGCAGAACTTTACATTATCATACAAAACAAGTTTTAAAAGAGCATCTTTCATCATGAGGCCTGGCAATTATTAGTGAGAAACCCTGTGAAAAAAAGGAATCAATAAATGTCTCTATGCACGGCATGACGTTACCTGAGCAACTCCTTCTCCTTTTCCTCTGTCCCACTGTCATCTTCAACCTCCATCACGCCATTATCCTCATCCTCTTCTTCCTCCTCTTCTTTATGCGGCTCAATCTCTTTGGCTGATTTGCTGCAGAATGCCTGAGGGCTCACCATTTCGATGTCCTCCTCCTCTTTGGACCTCTTTACCACCACGACCTCGACATCATCCTCATCCTCCTCTTCCTCCATTTGTCTTCCTTTCTTTATTTTGTTTGCTGCTCCTTTTCTGGCCTGGCTCGCAGCCAGAGGGGGTGGGCTCCTCTTTAAGACGGACACCGGCACAGCGTTCTGTCCTCGGGGAGAAGTCAGTACGGGAGGGCCGGTGTTCCTTCCAGAGGTGGTAGGGGATTGGCTGGCCGCTGTGAGAGTGGGCGGGGACATGGACAGGTCCTGGACCCCGCTCTGTGCAGGATCTGAGCAGTGGCTTTGTCGCCTGGCGTGGGAAAACTTTTGCTCGGCGTGTGTGAAGGCCGTGGCGGGGTTGGGACTCTGAGCGTGCAGATGGGGCATTTGTGTGTACCGCTCCACCAGGGCGGAGCAAACATCGGGCTGGTGGGCGTGGTGTTTGTCCAGGTGGCGGCCCAGGGAACGAAAGTGGCGTCCGCAGTGTTCACAGGTTTGCCGCATGGAGTCAATGGAGACTTTGCCTCTCGGGGAATTTGTGGGGATATTTCCTGCAGAGCCAGAACCCAGCGGAGCGGGATGTTTGAAGACAGGCTTACCAGAAGAGGAAGAGGAGGAAGATGAGTAGTGGGGAGAGGGCTGCACTGGAGAGTGAGATGAAGGAAGTGGACGGTTGAGAGGAGGAACGCTGGAGGGAGACACCGGTGGGGAACGCCCAGATTGTGTCCGATTGGGGGTCTTTTTCTTTGAGGGAGTGCTGCGACGTTTCTTCCTCCGTCGTAGCGCGCGCCCGCGGGGGCTGCAGTTGTCCTCGTCTGCAGCGTCTGAGTCACTGGCGTCAGAGTGGGAGATGGGGGAAGAGGATGGGGAGAGGGACCAAGACGGGGTGACATATTCCTGTTGTTGCTGGGCTGTCAGGGAGAGAGGGTCATCCTCCTGGGAAGGAAAGTCACATTGTTTACAGCAATGATAAAAAAATATATACTTATGTGTTTAAGTTAGTGTTGAGTTCAAGGTTGGACACATTTTTGTGAAAACAATTCAAAGCTGTGACTCTCAAACCAAATTCTGTCATGGTGTCTTCAGATCAAATTTTATTTAGAGCGCCTTTTAATGAAGGCAAAAGGCTTTACATTTACATTATAAAAGCAATACCCCTTTTCCACAGGAGATAAACCAGTTTAAACTCGTGTACAATTGGTTTTTGGTGGCAATGGGAAAGGCTCGCCGACCCGCGTTGACCCGGGTCAAGCGACTCGGCAAGCGTTAAAAATCGCCTTTAATCGGCTCGGCTCCGATAGGCATGCGATGAGAACGCCAGACCCGGGGTGACCCGCTAATTCACTTGATGACATTTGGCGGTACGTGTCCAAAACTAGACATGTGCATGATACAACATGATATAAAGGTAACAAAACATCTCTGCTTCGGCCACAAATTCAGTAGCCTCCATTCTGTGGGAAAATCGGCCGTCACCCGCTGAGTTGTGGAAAGCACGTGGACTCCTGCCTGACTAGCTCTCCATTTTTTACTTCTAACTTACTTTAACTAAACTTTAACTTAATAGGTTAAACAAGTCGGAAAAATGGCAACAATTCTTGTTTACTGGCCTAGATTTCTAATGCATGGATGACATCATCAACGTGAACGCAGCATGATTGCATCACCAGAGTCGCAGTGGTGGGGACAGAGGCAACGCAGCTGCCAGCTGGGGATTAGACACAGCTTTTTTTTTTTTTATCAAAAGAGAAAAGAGCCACATGCTGATTGTTTGCGGGTCAACCCGGCTCTGAAAAACCCGTTTAGACCCGCTAATTTCAATGGGAAAGCAGCTCAATTCATGCATTTTTAAACTTTAAAAACCTTCACACACCAGAGCATAAAACAGCAATTAAAGAAAGAAACCCACACAACTCATTATGGTCTCTTTCACATGCAGCGCCGTCATGTGCACATACAAAGCACACATACACACACCTGAATTTAGGTATAAGATATCTGAAATGCTAAATGTTTCATAAATGTTCATGCTACACATCTGCAGATGTCCTTTGCTTTTTTGGTGGCTCCTTTATGAGGCAGTCTTGTCAGTCAGTCACGCAGAGCACTTCATGTTTCTCATGGTATTTTCATCCACTCAAATTGATCAACATGGCAGTTTTAGTCATTGTGCTCCAAAAAGATGCATCTGTGGATCACGTAATATTCAGAAAGTTTTTGAGAGATTGAGACTGTCAATCAGTCAAACTGTGGTTATAGCATAACTTTGCCAGTTAGTTGGACTCCTCTCCTTTGTCCCAGCATACCTACAATCATGACATTCCCACATGTCCTACACAAGCCGCCTTCAGACTTGCACTGTGGAATATTTGAAGTCCATCTCCTCTTCTGCCAAAGTTTTCTTTTCAAACATGTCGCGTCCTTGCATAATTTTTATGTCGCGGCTACGTTCAGACTCGGGAAATGTTCTGGATTGGTCGATTGTCGAAACAGGGGAGAACGGCTTGGTGTTGAGACTTCTCAGGAACATTTCTTGTGCATTCAGACAAAATGACATGCCGCAACATTTCGGCTCTTATGAGGAGGGGCCAGCTGGTAAATATACATTATAGCTCTGAGGTAAAAGAGCAGAACATTTGTCCGAATGCAAACAGTATAAAAGACTAAGTCTGCAACTTCTGAAAGGGGTTAAGAGTGAAATTGAACTGTGCAAAAAAGTTCTGCTCCTCCTAACTTCCTCTTTGGAAGATCAACACAGTGGCTGGATATAGCACACACACATCACCATAAATTACGTGAATGATGATTTTTCAGATGTTTCAGTGTGCTTTGAAAAGCTCAATATATATGACTGAAACACACCAAGATATTCATGTTTACAGTATATGTCTTACATAAGTCTGATGTTGCCTGAACCAACACAGTTATTCTTTTTCTTTATAAAAGTTATTTATTTCACAGTGTGTCCTCATAAAAGATGGGTGCCAATTTTATCATACCTTTTTGATATTGTTGTTATTCTCAGCGTCAGAGTTACACTCGTGCTGTGCAGGAGACAGAGTGGCCCGGAAACCCTGTGAAATATGCAGAACTTACTATAAGGCAGCAGGTACATGATCATTCACAGTTAGCCTCAACTGGCATTCAGAAAGCAGGTGAACACCTCTGTGTAGCTGCTCTTCAGTAAAGAGCCTGTTTAGAGCTACAAATCTGCTATCAAGAAGCAAAACAAAAAACAGAGAAATGCTCTCAAACACGTTTGTATTAGCAATCAGGATGATACTGGCAATCCATTAGGGTGTTTTTTTTGGTTGTTTTAAATCATAGTGTAAGATTGAAAGCTGAAGGTATTGCGAGCAGCATTTGCTAATCTCTGATATAGTTTCTTAATTTTAATGATTAAATTTCCTGAAATGGATTCTGGTATCACTCTATTTCAGTAAATTGATTCAATCTATTGGGATCCATTTAAGGAACAGATGTCATGTAATAACCATGGTTACTGTTGCTAAAGCACTATAGGTAGACAGAGCTAGAGCTCTTCCATTACCATGGTAACCCCATGCCTTGCTTAGCTTTACATGTGGTGTGTGCAGTGGGTAATGAGAATATGTGTGTGTGTGTGTGTGTATTTGTATGTGACGGACAGTGAGTGAAGCATATCGCAGTGTGTGAACATATGTATGTCAGCCTATTGGAAGACATAAGATATTCAGTGTAGTTCCATACTTATGAGAACCATGTACAGCCCCCTTCCTAAACTTCCTCCAGAGTGAGGGGCTAAACATCATTTGGAGAAGAAATGTCACCCATAAAAAACAGCCCTGGTGCGGATGTTGGTACTTTTGGAGTTGTCCGATGGAATGTGCCATTAGCAGCAGTAAATATTCCCAGTAATTTATTTTTGCCTTTCTGTCTGGCTTTTAAAATTTAAGATTGACAAAACATTTTGAAATCTATTAACTTTTAACTGCAGGAATACTTAATAGCGGGTATTTCGCAGGAATATTGTTTCTAAAAAAACATTTAAGCCTTAGGTATTATTTGCTTGTGCTGCATAGTAGTGTGGTGGTCAGCACCACAGCAAGCAGCATGCATGTTCTCCCTGTGTATATGTGAGTCCCACAGTCCAAAAATATGCATGTTATCAGGTGAACCGGTCACTCAAAATTCTCCCTAGGAGTGAGTGCATGCGTGAATGGTTCTCTGTTTGTTTGTGTTGGCCCTGCGACAGACTGGTGACCTGTCCAGGGAGTATCCAGCCTCTCCCTGATAATTGCTGGGATAGTTTGGCCCACCTTCAACCTGAATTGGATTAAGCGGTACAGAAAATGCTGGGAGTTTGAAAATGAAAGGAGAAAATGCTCCAATTATGACAAGAGAATGCTAAATGAAAGCAATAATCAATCTATGATTATTTAAAAGTGGCTTGCACAGACAAAAACTCATTCAAGGTGTATAAATGTGTAACACTAACTTATTTTGTATTAATAAAACAGTTTTGTAACCAGCACAAATGATCTGACAATAAAGCCCTGTGACCACCAGCAGATATGGGCAAGTAATTCTGTAAACTCTGACCTCTGTTTCCAAAGCCAACTGTAGCCTTAGGAGGCTATATGTACAAATAATTGGCTGGATTGATAGCTAATCATCATAGATTTTTCAAGGCCAAAAAAAACCTGTCCTGTGTCCGTCTTGGTTAGTTGATCAGGGAGCGCTTGTAATGTATTTGCTCATGTCTGTGGATGAACACGCCACACAGAATTGTCAGAACACTTTTCCTTTTCAGCCTCGAGGTGGAGAAAACAAACTCGCCCTCAACCCTGCATTCACCACAAGGAAAAGTAGCTGTTGGCCCGCAAACGTTATTTTTCATTACTCTAAATATCTTTTTGGTAACAATTTTTGATTTTTTTGAACAACTAACCATTCTGGAAAAAGGATTAAAATTAGTCATGGCACAGACCGATAATATAGCGTCAAGACACCTAAACAGGTAGGAAGTCACATCGTTTTTATGCTAGCCAAAGTCTCTCTTTTACTAATAGTGGTTTGGTATTCAGTAAAACTACAAAACAAAGTGTTTGACTCTATTGTTTAGGATCACAGCTGACCAACAGGCTACAGCATGCTTACAATGACAAAGTGTTGTTGGAAAGGTTTTAGAGTTTATCAAACAAATGGTGAGCGGAGTGATCGGGCTGGACTAGATGCTGTCTCCTCTCGTGTTAGTGACTATAAACTTGGCAAATAATACTTTTGCGGGGACTTGAAGCAGACAAGAAACCGGGTGCTGCTGGCACGGCATTGCACTTGCCGCTTGCCAGGCAAACAACCGTGTTCACACTGAGCATGAGTAAAATTATCAGCGTATTGAAATTACTTGACCCCACATTACTTCAGTTTTATATTTGAACGTGCTACAAGTGCTTCAGGATGTCACTGACACTTACTACCTGATGATTAAATTAGGTAAAAAAAGTCAGCAATAACTATCGTTTGTCCAGAATCTTAACCATACCAGGGTATCATTCAGATTAGGAGCCGGTACCAAATGATACCGGTACTCAGTATGCATCCTTAACTAGGACTGAATCAATGACTTTCCACCAGCACATTGTGAAGAAGCTGCGAACCATGGAAAATGTCACAAAAACAACCAACAACCATCTGACTTTGTTACTGCAACATTTCTGCTATTTGTGGCACTTTCAATAAAGAAGAAAAAAAAAACAACCAGAAGTTTAAAATGATAATGTATTCATTCTGTTTTGCTCTCTAGCATATCATGCTAATAACTTTCAGCAAAACACTGCCTCACTTTGCCTTCTACATCATGGACATAGTTTGAAAATTTATCGTATGAGGTAGACATAATATTTTCCAAGAATATGAGTTGAAGGTCTGTTTATTAACTTTTCCTCTTTTTTTATAAAGTATGTTTAATAAATGTGTATTTTCCTCTTTTTTTTTAACTAATTATTAACAAAGAGATAGGGTCTTAGGGACATTTAGAACGAACCATCAAACTATTCAATTCTGACATAAGTTCAATTACTTTTTTTCCCCTACATTTCTGGCATCCTGACCCTGTTTAGGGTACTAAAACGTTCCTATTCTCATTGGAAATATTGGAAAATTTCTAAATTGTCTGTAACTGGCACAATATCAAAATGGACGAAAAGTATTATAGCATAAATTAATTAACAATGTTCAGCATTGTGGATGTGAAAGCAAGACATTTGGTCTTGCTTTCACACATTTATGTGCCGATAAATGTGCAGATATGGATGCGTCCGTCTTTTATAGCACTCACCAGATTCTCCCCCCACTCTGTCAGGCTGTAGTCGACTGTGATTTCCTCCCCCTTGGTGATGTCTCGAATGGCAATAACAACCAGTCGCACCTGGCTGCCACAGTGGACTTCTCGTATACGGCAGTTAGGGGACGGGGGGAAGGAGCTGGCTGTTGGAGCTGGAGCGGAGGCTGTAGGAGCCGCTGGAGCTGTAGATGCAGGAGTCAAAGAAAGGGCCTGAGCTGAAGCTGTGGTAGCCACGGCAGGAGCAACTACAGGTGTCGGGGTTGGGACCGAGGAGGCAGCTGGAGCCGGAGTGGAGGCTGAGCAGGAGCTGACCTTGGCTCCAACAGAGACTTTATACTGAGTATGCTGTGATGGACTACAGAGGGGAAAAAGAAGAAAGAAATTTAGTACTTTTACAATTAAACATATCGGTTATTTTCTATTAGACTTATCCATTTGTCTCTTATGGAATCATTAGTTTGTTCACTTAAAAGAACTATACCTGATATTATTTTAATCTTTCTAAGAAAAATGGTTTTCTACCTGGTATAGTATGTGGTAAAAGGGGTAATTTCATTACAATTAATGACTCATTGATTCCGCATATGTACGAGTTCAGGGCATTTTAGTTAACGAAAGCGGCTAGTTTTTTTAGCATTGGTGTGACGCGCTTTCTCTGGCGGATTAATTTTTGGAACGTCCAGACTCCGATCAGCCAGTAATAGCGTTCCCATAGTGATCCGGAGTCAAATTATGAAAGTTAAACCCCTTAGCGAAGAAGAAGCGTCACACAAAAGCTAAAAAAAAAATAGCCGCTATCGCTAACAAAGCTACCCGGACGTGAAATCGGGTATAGTCCCTTTAAGGATTCACATCCTCCATATTGCATCAACAAGATTACAGCCAGCACTCACTGAGTTCAGCTGATCAAAAGTGACCTTTGGTTACATGTATTTTTTCTTTTGCCAAAAATTTGGGAGCCAATCAATTTTGAGCTTGTCCAGAAAGGCGTGGCCAAAGCAGCGACACGACAGGCAGCACTTCAACACTGTCAACATTGCAAACATGGAGCAGCGTTTGACACAGCCGTAGATTCTGTTTCAAGCACATTAAACGGAAAGTTCTCTTACAAATTTGAGCAACGAGTAGCCCTGGAGACATTTATTGGAAGGAAAGACGTTTTTGGCTTGCTCCTGACAGGGCTTCGGCAAAAGTCTGATCTACCAGTTGGCCCCGCTGGTTACACATACATACGGAGGATAGAGTGCTGTGATTGGTTTAAGCTGTGATTGATTTAAGCTTTGACCAAACGCGAACAGAGGCATTTGAAGGAGGCGGGTCAACCGGTCCTTCTGAGAAACTGTTGTCCTCAAGCTCTTGGCCAGACCAATGCTCGCACTGAAGTCACGTTAGTTAGGCTGACACTATTGATCATTTAATGTTTCATATAAACCATCAAGGCAGATTAAATTAATTATATTGAAACAAATTAGTGGTGGGCCGTTAACGGCGTTAACGTGCTGCGTTAACTGGAGAATCTTATCGTGCGATATAAACATTAGCGCCGTTAATCTATTTTCAAAGTTGTGAGTGGGAGAGCAGGGTCAGTGTAGTGAGAAAGCTCTGAATTTCACTTTGACATTTTATTACGGATGTAGCTTGTATGTAGTCTAGCAGACGGTGATGTGGGCAAACCAGACCCAGAAGCTCAGATGCATCTGAGGAGAGCTGCGTGTAGGAAGCTGCAAGCAGGCTAACGTGGTGTTAAGTTCTGACAGCTCTGTCTGCTGCAGAACCAGCTGGAGTTTAAATAAATATCACAATCCTCTACAACCCATGAGCAATAATGTTAGTGAAAGACCCGAAATATGAACGTAGCAGAAGCTCCGTGACGGAGCGCTTAGCAGGTAGCATTAGCTTCTTCAGGTCTTCCGGCTGCATCGCTACAGACAGATTCTTCAAAACCATGAGACTGTTGGAATAAGAGGTGAGTGTGTTTTAGTTTGTTTTTAGTGTCGTTTCCAACCAAAGCTAACAGTGTCAGGCCAGTTCTAATGCAGGCTAGGGCTGGTTAGTTTAGCCTCCTGTATCGGAGCACGCTGTCTGAACGTTCCTGCGTGTGTTGATGCGCGTTGCCGGAGCATCGTGTGTTTTAGTAGCTCAGCAGTCCAGAGATATGTCTATGGAGCAGTTAGCGTAGTTTCTGTGTGAGTGCTGTTTACATCAGCTGGAAGATGGACAGAGCTACCAAACTGCTACAGAACCAACATCAGCAGAATAGACTGGATTTATCTACCTGTTTAGCAGGACAGTTTTAATTTATATTGTGTATTTTTAATACCAATACTGCCAGTGTGACCCAAGGTGGCTTTATGTTTTTTGATTATTCTCTTGATAAAAGTGTATGAGACTATTTATTAATTTAAATGTTTAGTTAACTTATGAGGCTGTAATTGTTGTTGAATGAAAAATAGAAATGATGAACAGCATTTATCGTAAATTAAATGTTGTGGTTTTTATGATTCATCAAAAGTTCAAGTCAAGAGTAAAATTTTTACTTTAAATGAATATTGGTACTAAATATCAATTTTCGGCCTGCATGATTACCAATAATCAGAATTGGTATCAGGACCTGGAAAACTGACATTGGTTCAAGTCTGTTTTCATTAGTTAGAGATAAATGTTTCCAGCTATTTATTGGGATTTTTTTTTAAATACAGATTTTCTTTACAGCTGAGTTTCAATAAACAAATATATATAAAGTTAAAAAATAGTGCATTTCATTTTAAATAATCCCCTGAGTAGCTGCTTACATTTTATGACTGGCTAGTCTGTGTTTCTGTGGAAAGCCCTGTAAATACCTGGTGCAATTAACGCTGTGGAACTGGAGAGTCCTTTGACATGGCTGCTGCTTAAAATGGGCCATTTTAATCTAGATTAACTCAAAGATTGCTGTGAGTTTAATCTAGATTAAATATATTAATCTATGCCCACCCCTAAAACAAATATATGAAACTAATTTTTTAAAAACATTTTATTATCCTACAATATTTATTGGAATTATTAGATATCTAATTTATTTTTCTAGTTATATCCATATAATGTTTAATGTATAATGAAATTATAGTTTCAAATTGCAAACCTTTTGAACAATAAGAATGAGTAAAACAAAGCAATAGCATGTTAATTAAAATACTGAACCCCCTCCTTCCCTCAATGTGTTTAGTGCTACTGGCTACTGTTTTCCCTTTTACAAAAAGTACCAAAAAATATTGAAATACATGTTATCATGACAACTAAAAAAGAAAATATGGGAACGCAAAATAGTACTACACTCACCAGTTGTGAGGAGCGGGCTCAGTGCTGTAGGAAGGGCCTTCCGACGCAGGCTGTTTATTTTCACCTGCATCCTTCCGATCACCTGAAAACACAGCAAGAGTCAGTGTAAACGGATGACAAAGAAGGTACAGACACATTCAAACACACACGCACAAAGGTTATAACCCCACCTCCTACAGCACACACACACTCAGAGATGTGCACATAGCAACACGTAGTTGCCAAGCACACACATTCAGATGCAGGCACAAAAGTAGGTCACTCACTTACACCCAGTCCACCCCCACACCAATTACAGTTACACAAACAGATGCACAAGCACGCGCTACTCACAAACATATACACACACAATCATAGCTGTTGGCTGCAAGAACAACAGTCAACACACACACACAGATACACACCTGGACTGAAGCTGTGTTCAGGCGCGCTCTCTTCCTCCGTGTGTGTGACAAAGACTTTCACAGGTGTCCCTTTTCTTTTCCTTCCACAGCCCCGCCTGCAGAAAATACGCACACGCAGAGACACACAAAAAACATCCATTTATCATATAATCAATTAGCCTACTGGCTAAACTTCACATCAGTCGGTTCAGGGAGTGATCAATAAGCTGATGGCTACCTAATAGATCAATACACGCCCTTCCATATAAACACATGAAATAATCAAATAAATCAAATCAAATAAACAAATACAGAAAATGAGAGACGTGTAGGTTCAAGGTCTTAGATTTCACATGATGTGTGCTGAGAGGCCTGGAGGAAACCAGTTTAGTCCGAGATGGGTGATGAGATCAAGATGAGATCATAAAAGATCTGATTTTGAATAATCGCTTTTTCTCACACCGCACTCAATAAGAGAAAGCTCACAGAAACAGAAAATACCTAAAAGGTTTCATATGAATGCTAGAAACATCCTGAGTTATTAAGATATATGTTTAATATCAACGAAATGAGAACATCATAGAAGCCCTCAGAGAGCCCAGACCTCCGCCTAGCCATGATGACTCACCTGAGAAAAAACAAACAAGGCCCAACAGCCAACCCAGTCTCGCCTATCATTTAGAAGCTTCCAGATCATTAGATGTAGAACAGCAATATGATCCAGATCCAACAATATGGGATTATTACATCTAGCTGCAACTGCTAGATGGCCTGTTGCAGCGCTTTATAACATTTTGGACATGGGTGCACTCAGGGTCAGACTGGGCAGAATATCAGGCTGGGAGTCACACGCTCACTTGGGCCCCAAAAACTCACATCAAGCTCAATGTTGTATATGGACCCACATTCACACACAACTATAAGCAACCAGTCCATGGCTTTTCTCTCTCCTACTCTCATCAAATATTTAAAAAACAATCCCAACAGGACTCCATTATTCATATCTGAAACAACATGATTTGTCAGCAAATAATTTCGATAAAAGTTTGCAGCTTGTACCACATCAGCCTGTTTTACTCATTTAACAAATAGTGAACTCACGTACTGACACTCGACTTCTTTCTCCTCACCTGTTGGCCTCCTTTCAAATTTTTATTCCAAGTTCATTGTTTTGCGCAAGTTAATTATTTTAAAAAGAATTTCCTAATTTTGATGATTTGTTTGGTTATCATTTTGTCTGTGCACAGGTGTCAGTGCCAGGCAGACCAATCAGCCAGGCCGATGTAATGCACTCTTTTTTGTAATGCAGGTCAGTCAGGCCGCTTTCCAGTCGACGACACCAGGAATTGTCCCTCTTCTCTCATGGGTCAGTCTGTGCCTGGCTGCACTGAATGGATGAGTCCTCCACAGAGCTGCATCGATGCCAGAATCACTCCCTCTGGTGGCTCTAGGGGGGATTGGAATTTTACCGATTCAAGTGTTAGAAAGCATTCCGGGTTCCGGATTTGACCTGGATCAACCCCAAAATCTACTCAGTTGTTCCTTTTACCGTTTCGGAGATTTCCTGAAAATGTCATCCAAATCCATCCATTACTTTTAGAGTAATCTTGCGAACAGACATACAGACGGACAGACAAACAGACGTATGCTGGCCAAAAATATAACCTCTGCTTCTTAGAAGAAAAAAAAAATACTTTCATTTTCGAATCTCCTACAACCCTAACCAAAGAGACACTTTTAGCAGGATTATATTTTCTCACACAACTTCACAAAAGAAAATCCCACTTTCAGCACTCAGCAATTTTGCTAATATAAACAATTCAAGTTCCCAATTACAAAAATCTATATTACAA
The DNA here is from genome assembly GCA_036024015.1 of Craterocephalus amniculus. Lineage (NCBI taxonomy): Eukaryota > Metazoa > Chordata > Actinopteri > Atheriniformes > Atherinidae > Craterocephalus > Craterocephalus amniculus. Next base: position 19,341 of record JAVQJG010098603.1, read on the forward strand.
CTGACTGCACTGCATCAGGAATCCACTTAAAAATATATACACAATTAAATCTGAAGTTTTTATAAACTGTTAGTTGAAAGATTTGTTATTTCTTGCCACTTATGAATCTACAGAGTGTTGGTGCATAGATTTCTAAACACTTTAAAACCACCTGAGGAATTGTTCAATACTGCCATTTCTATAAGTCACAGACATGTGTACAGTCATCTACATGCACGTGCATCCTCATGTACAAACACCAGACAAAAGAAGCAAAGACCAAGTAGTTGATGTAGTCCACAGTGCTGTAACAGGTCTGAAACTTTTAATCGGAAAACCTGCTGATCCAGGACAACTAAAATAACCTGACACACCTAACACCAACTTTCTAAAACTGATGGACTCACACAAACCACACAAACATAGAACTGTTGTTGTTGTTGTATGAAAAATAACAAAATAAATAAAAATTATATATCTTAGTGTGAAATGTATGTTATAGTCATCACACTGAAACAACTCCCTCTTTACTGACAACCATTATGCAAACAATCAATCGATTATCAATTAATCGTTGATAAGAAATTGCAGATTAAATCAATTAATTGCAATTAGTCCTTTTGAGACTGTAATTCCTCGCCAGCTCACATGAGGGCCAGCTTGCAACCATAAGTCCTTGATGCACATGCAGGAACACAAGAGAAACTGTCCTCTGACCATAGACATGACCATTTATTATATTATATTACATTTATAATAATAATAATAATAATAATAATAATAATAACAACTTTGTTTGCATTGTTCCATGTGTGAATGTGTTGTTCCGTGCTTTTAAGAATGAATCTTTTATTAAGGAATAAGATTGGCATTTTCTCTTAAGGAACCTGTTGATTCAGAGGGACTATCAGCTTCTCTGAAAAATTTCTGCTCAATTAATCGTTCATCGATCAATGAGATGAATCAACAATCGATTAATGAATTACTTAATCATGTGCATCCCTACTTACAATATATGATAATAAAAAAGCAAAACTAACCTGCTCACCGCATCACCTCTTTGCACATTAACAGTTTCAGTACTGTTGTGGTTCAGTAAGCAAACACAAACACTACAAAGACACAAATCAGTGTAGTTTGACAGAATATTAGGGCATGAATATGAACCGTGTAACTTCCAGGTAAGAAGTGCATCAGCCTCAGTGTAACTGTGCAGTTTAGTCTTTATATGTGAGGACTGTGGCTGATCACTAGGGAGCTTGAATGCTGCCACCTGTGTGAACCCAGACAGCACAAGTCAGATTATCTTCTTCAGACTAAATCCAGTCCAAAACAGCAGTGCTCACAAGAGCTGAAGTGATCCCGCCTCTCCCGAATCTGGGCTATTTGCTACCACAGATCTCATATTGCTTTCCATCAGTCTATTTTTTCTGCTCACATGAAACTGGATTGTTTTTAAAACTAGGCCAAAGAAATACCATGCTTTGGATTTAGAAATATCAATTATAGTCCATTTTAGTATGTTATTCTGTGTTTTTTCATACATACAATAGAGAAATAAGAAAAGGATTAAGACAGTAAGGGGGGGCAGCATAAAGCAAGGTGGAGAAAAAAAGAGACAGAACAAAGAAAGGACAGGGAGAGAGGGAAGGAGATACTTATTCAGCAGACAGTGATGCCACAGATTACTTGAAAAAGTAATCTGATTAGTGATTACTGATTAGTTCATTAAAAAGTAATCTAATTACTTTACTGATTACTAAGGTTTAGGAGTAACCAAGTTAGATTACTAGTTATTTTATGTTTCAGGGTTTTAACAAATAAAGTAACAACAGATTTTTTTTTTTTACTGAAAGTGCAAAAGTTACAACGGTGACTTCACAATGTTTTGCAACTTGTAACTTTTACATGTTTTTCACCTTCTATGAACATAGAGTCACGTCTTTTCTCAACTTTGTAAATCATTCAACTAGTGTTTCTGCCCTCATTATATACACTAGTACCGGACTCAGTCAAAAAAATTCAATCTTATTAGCCTATTGGTTTAGAAAAAGTTCTGATGAGGAAGTGGGCGAGGTGGACTTCCCATCATGCACCAGGGCAGTAAATTTCTATGTCATATTTTTTTCTAAAGTCATGCGCAAATTCGTGTTTGTATCGATTTTCATTCAAAAAGGTCAAGTTTCAGCGGAGAAAAGGCAACTGCATGCTTATGAGTTCATAATATATGTGTACCACCGTGACTGAGAAGGCAATTTGAGTTAACTAAAGCCATTGTTTCGATGAAACTAGCGTGTACTCTAGTTGGCTTCAAACACGGCTGATTAAAAGACGCAAGTGAGCTCTGACTAATTGATACGAGTATTTAAAGTAGGGCTGGGAAGCGTGATTGAAATCATTAAACCGAGGAATTCTAAGGGAGCCAGTACAGCACAATAGGAAAATGACAAATACCTGCAATAATCCCATATAAACAATGCAGATGGCTTAGTAGCCATCAGTCACACAAAATACCTCAAGTCGTGGTCCACTAACTTTTACCTTCAGCTACACTTTATGCAAACTTTTAGCAGGAATAAACACAATTCAGTTTACTGTACATGCATTTTTACAGCAGGAAGAAGAACCAAACATGTCTCAGTGGTCCACTGACCGCAAGTCTTAGTAACTAATCCACTGCCACGCTGTCAATGAGTAAAAAGAATAACAAAAACTACACAACAAATCAGTCACAGTCCATCATAGAATAAAGCTGGACAATTAATCAAATTTTTATTGCGATTTCAAAATTGCATTCTCACAATCATAAAAACACTGTAATCGAAGAAAAATGTTTAATGTCACATGTATGTAACAGATGCATATAGACTAGGTATCCTTTTTTTAATCCCTATTATAATATATTATTATTTTACTACTTTACTTGTTTCAAATTTATTTCCAGTTGTTTTTTTTTTTTCAAAGTTATGTTTAAGGCTGTGTTTTGGTGGTTTAATAAATACTTTTCTTTTAGATCAATGGATATTTGTGTACTTTAATGCATGCTTCAATATCAATCAATATAATTGTGATTATTGTTTTTTCCATAATCGTCCAGCGCTATCATAGAATCTTGCATCAAATAAGACCAATGAAAAGTATTCATCATTATCTGTGTATCTATTTTCCAACACACTTGCTA
>JAVQJG010098613.1:0-22466 GCA_036024015.1 Craterocephalus amniculus
ACACACACACACACACACACACACACACACACACACACACACACACACACACATATATAAACAGCCAGACAGCACTAATAGACCCTTGGCAGAGCCAAAGACTTGTGGCTGAGGCACAAAAACACGTCCCACTTTCACACAGCAGGTCTCATGTATCAGTCCTGACTAACTTGGCACATTACTGCGTCCACACACACACACACACACGCACACACACACAGTCACAAACATATAGTTCTGTCATTTTTCTGGAGATTATGCTGTTAAATAACCGTTATCTATAACATGAACACAGTATTAGCTCTTAAATGTTTTAAAGATGAATAATTGTTTGTTTTTTTTAACCAAAAAGGGCATTTATTCTGCACATAGTGGGACTGTGTGAGGAGGTAAGTGTTTCTACAGTGAGCATTCAGGTTTAATATCACTTCAACTTTGAAAGATTCATTATTTTATAGTCTGACCCATATCAGACAGTAAAGTCTAGTATGCATGTAGAAATTATAACCTAATATCTGAGGTTGCATTCACAGCAGGAGAGTCCACTAGATTACTAGATTCATGACTTGGTTCATTTGGGGGTGCGACATTCTTCTGGAACAAGTTTGTGTTCATTCTGCATTACTTAAACAAAGCCAACCTTTTAAATAACATGTTCCACCTCCTGCCAGAGGCGGCATCAGACATCAGACAGTGGTGGAGATTAAGAAGAAGAAGAAGAAGAAGAAGAAGACTACTAGAAGAAGACTACTGAAGAAGAAGACTAGATCATGTTAGTTAATGTCAGACAACTTCTTTTCCCACCACATAAGAGCAAAGCATCAGATCCAGTCTTAGGTTGACTGTATTATTTTTCTGAGTCATTTTTCCAGGCCAGAGCCGACTAACATCCACACATGCCTATGTTTTGTTTGTGTTTACCCATAATGCCCTGTGCTGAATCCATAATGATTTGCTTTGTAGTCCTCTTGGTGTATTTGGTCGCCTTTCATTGATCAACATCCACCCGTATGGAGCTGCTGCCTGCTGACTTGTAGCCTCATATCATCACACCACCACTGCCATGCTTCACTGTTAGAATAAGTTCTACAGCACAATGATTGGCCAAATTAGACAAAAAAATATTTATTTTTTATCGGGGCATTGATAAATGTTCCCTTTTTGTTCCTTAGATCAAGTAATGCAGTTTTGCTGATCATCGTACATGTAGGATGACATTTTATAACCATCATCTGTTTGACAGATTAAAGTTTTAGCACACTTTTGGTTCAGTAATTTCAGGTTTTTGAAGGAAGATCATCATTTTTTCTAGTTCAGGGATCTCACTAGTCCTCAGTGGCCACCACTGGGTCACTGCACAGAACTTAACAAGCTCCATTTCATTTGAATCAGGTGAGTTGGAGCACCTAAAATCTAAAAGGACTGACGTTTGATCCCTTTTTCAGATATTAAAAGATTAAATATTGTTCTTGCTGAGTTAGAAACAAATGGCAAGTGGTAAAACATTAGTTATTTGACATTAAGGCGTTATCTCTTGTTTAAGGTGCTCACAGAGATTCTGCTACCATAAATTCAATTAAGCAGACTATTAACAGATGACACTAAAGTCTTATTCAAGTAAGCGTGTGCCCTTTAAAAAGAAAATTATATAAATAAAAATAAGAAATGTGATTACATTCAGATTCATTCAAGCCTCTAAGTTGGACTACAACAGAATACATAAGATCTATTATACTTTCCCACTCTCTGACCTGTGAACTTTCTCAAGAGTGTCAGATTATTTATAGATACCTCTTTTGTCCTGTTTTGGTCACGCAAATAAAGAAACAAGCTTAGAATGGCCACATTAATAATGTCTGCAAAGGGAAACACCTGCGTCATTAGTGAACTCAGACATTGGTTGTTTCCCCAAATTACAGGAGAAATGACTGATATATACTGTAATTACAGGTCAGTTACACAGAAAGTGTGGAACAGAGTCGTTTAAATCCGAGAGAATGTTTTTACTTTAATGTTTTTACCCTTTAAATCAAAAATTCAGCATCAACACCTCAACAGGGAAAAAGAGCAGGGATGGAGAGATCAAATCTAAGATGCAGCGATGCAAACTCAGGACTCACACTCACACTGTCCGTACCTTTATCTGGGCTTCACCTTGTCCTCAATTAAAATCCCCAAACTGTCGGTCCTGCAGCTTTCTGAGCCTCTGCTGTTCGGACTGCGGTCAGACAAACAAACGCATCTCAGCTCCGAGCTGAATGAGGACGAGTGGAAAGAAAGAGGGAGGACTGGGGAGGGCTAGAAGTACGTTAGATTAAGGGGGGAGGAGGAGGAGGAAGAGGAGGAGGGCAGCTGACTTGACTTCCAGGAGCTGACAACATAAACACGAGAGAGAGAAGAGAGGGAGGGAAAGCTGGGCTGAGGTAGAAATAATAGAGGGAGAGAAAAGAGAGCAAAAGAGGAGTGGGGGGTGAGAGGGAAGAAAATGAGGGGATAAAAATGGAAGTGAGGGACAAGTGATGGAGTCAGGGGTGAGGAAAATGAAGAAAGGAAGAAAATGAAGAGAGGAAGAAAGTCTGAAATGTAGGAAACAGAAGCAACTGAGGAAGAGTTAAAGAGCGAGGGATGGGAGGAGGGAAAACATGGAAAATTCAGCAATAAAAAAGATAGAGAGGGGGGAAATGAACAGGAAATTAAACTAAACAGCCTGGAAAAGAGTTGGAAACAAGGATGTGAAGCAGTACAGGAGGGGAAAAGCTTAGAAAGGAAAACAGGAAAATAAGATAGAAAAATGAAGGGATAAACAGGAAGGATATAAACAAAAAGAAAGGGGTGGAAGTGGAGAGAAAAGGTACAAGATAAATGTTGTGTTGCGAAGGAGAGGCAGAGGAAGGAGGAAAGAAAAGGTGCAGCAGGAAGGAAGGATAGAATAAAGAAGAAGAGAAGAAGGACAGAAGAAATAAGGTGAAACCCTTAGATAATATAAAGATAGAAGGAAGGAAGGAGGGACAAAAAAGGATGTTAGGAGGAAAACAGAGAGAAGAGAGGAATAACATGAGGGAGAAAAGGAGGGAGGGAGAGAGTGAGTGGGAGGAGGATTAAAACGACGGGATAAAAGCTCTATAAAAAGGACAGAGAGGAGCGCGTAGCTGAAGGGGAAAGACGAGGAAACAAGACGCTTCATTAAATCTACTACAATTTCTGCAGACCCTCAATCAGGATGTTTCAACCAGGGCTGGGCCATACAAGCTAATTCACAAATCTTGATCAATTTTTTCCTTAATAACGATATGCGATATATCTCAATATACATGTTTTTGGTCAAGTAAACAAAGAGACGGTTCAAATTTACGGCCTTGAGTAAAGCAGGAGTGTAGAAATAATAAAAAATAACCTTCAATGACAATAACAAAGGTACAGTTGTTTAGCTAACTAGCTAAAAAAAAAAGCTAAGCTCGACATAAACGATATTCCCTTTTTCTATATCTTGTGTGACAAAGTCTAAATAAATCAGAATTCTCGATATATTGCCCAGTTCTATTTCAAACATTCGATCCCACCTGGATTTCTATGATCAGAGCAGGAATTACAGACCTCTGTGACCTTAGAGATGGGGGTCATGATGAAGTATGAATGTAAAAAAGATACATTACTTATGCTTAATAAAAACCTTCTACATCTACAGTAAACATTTAGAAGTCAAATTGGATTTTCATTTAAAAATGCACTTCATATAAGATTAACATCTTTTAGCAAACCGGTAGATAGTGACACTTCTGTGGATATTCACTCAGCGATTAGAGCTACTTTGTTTTCACTTTTAACTCTGAGTTAAAGTCGTTGGTGAAACCAAACCAGAAAAGTAAAGCTCTCTTGCTTTAAACAAACACCTACCAAACGTGTTTTAAAATTCATGAATGAAAACTTGTTGGCCAGTTTTGGTGGGTGATCAATGAATCATTTAGATTATTTATACTGGCAGCGCTACCCTTACATTTCCTATAAACATGACTTCATAACATTGTAAATCCAATGGCCACTGTTTACACACTAATTTACCTGCCTGAACAAAATGCAGCTGAATGAGGAGTTGAATTTAATAAAGTAAGTGGTGGATAGAGAAAAAAACTAATTATGGCATGGACAGTGTAATGAAAAAGAGGAGATAGAAGAAAGGAAATGAAGGAGGGAAGAATGTTAAAGATAAAAGACAAAAAAATGAATGTAATGTGAAACATTTGGCAAAGCTAAAGGTTAATGTAGATAGTTTTAAAAGCATTAAGAATCAAAGTTACTTTTCTTGTTAGAAAAAGAAGACGGTTGTTTGGCATTTCCATTAAGAAATATTAATAATAATAATAACAATGATAATAAAAGTCAATAGAAATAATTTAAAGGAACATTAATGGTAAAATCCATTAGGTTGCACCTATGATCCGACTTGTTTAATCCTTGTAAATTGTTCATTGCAAACTGTGATAAGATGGTTACTTCAGGAATCCACCAGCCACACACACGCAGGTGGCAGAAAAAGTAAATCTAAAGCAGTGGTGTCAAACATACGTTTTGCCCTCCAAAGGGTCCATCCTGGCTCACTGACTGAATTTCGATAAATAACACTGAAGGCAGTAATTATAGTTTTTCAAGATAAGTAACTGTAACTGTTACCTTCAGTTTGAGGTGAGTCAGTTGAGGGGGTCATGGGAACTAGAGGAATGTACACACATAAATATTTACAATTACCTATTGCTCTTAACCAGTTAATCTATTCAGAAGTTTAAATACTCCATAATTTAGTCCTAGATAAGTTAGAAGTTTGTGATTTTTTGCTCTGTTGCGATCTGTTAAATGCACATGTAAATGATAGAATGAAGCAAAATGTTGTGCGCTCCCTAATATCATCATAATGTACCTGTAATACTTTGCACTAAAACAAAGGGAAAACTTGTGGTTTCAGATATCCACGTTTTTATTCTGTTGTTTCAGTGGGCCGCTCCATCTGTGATGCATGTGACCTCGGCCTTGCAGACGTAACCCTAACCCTAATCCTATCCCTAACGACAAACCCTAACCCATATGACAACATCATGTTCATATATTAGTAGTATAGTCCATATGATCCATATTTACTCATTTATTGTTTCATATTTATTCGTATAAACAGATTTTTTTTAACCTTGAATCATGTATTATTAAAGAACCTCTACTTACTTTCTGTACTGGTGTTTTTCCACTTCATAGCACTGGTTCTGAGCGTCCCGAGTGGATGCCGTACAATGCGTCACATCTGGGCATAAACAACCCTACAGCTGCATGCACACTGACACACTTCCTTGTTTCACGAGGCCACTTGAAAGTCTGGTAAATGTGCAACATAAATTCTGGGTGTTTGTGCACGTGGATCGCACTGCTTACTGAAAACAGGGTCTGCTAACCACAAGTCTGGATTTATAGATTGGTTTTGGTTTTATGCTCTTCCTGACGTAGCTGAGCGCTGCAGCCCTGAGTCATTATTACTGGAGGCTGTTTTTCATACTCCTAAACTAAAAGCCCACTGCAACTTATTCAATGCAATGACCACTCTATGTTCCTTACCACTAGCTTTGGATGAACCAGTCCTCAGAAGGATGATCTAAATGTAGGGTACCACAGGGTGAAAAAGCAACATCAGTTTTTATTGTCATGTAGGAATCCTACATATTCTGGGTATTTTTCATAAAAATGGACAGATGTTCACTCCACCCAAACAAGTTAACAATGCAGACCCCAAAGAGCCGATAAACTGAATGCTGATTGGCTGAAAGTCCAGACTCTGACCGACAACATCTGGTCCTCAACAGCAAACTTGATTTTGCAAAATGTACTTATGATGTCACAGAAAAAAAAAACAACAGACTGGACAAACCGGAGGTGTTTTAAGTTGTGCTACATTTTGGGTGCTTCCCCCTTGTGGCAGTGGAAAGCTAAAGCAGGTGGACCTCTTGTGGGAGCTGTTTAGAAACACAATGCAGAAAGATGTTCAGCCCTAATGCTTTAATCTAGCTCATGCCTGTCCTGCCAGTTTGAGGAGAGCCAAACTAGCCACCAGGCAAATATTTTGTATGATTTTTCATGACCACCATATGGCGATGGAAGGGTTTGTCCCAGTGATCTTATAGGAGCCATGTTGTGGGGTGCAGTATGTCTCTGGTAGGGTCACCCAGGGCAGACAGGTTTCTAAGTAGGGACCAGATGAAGAGCAGCTCAAAAGAATGCTATGATGAAAACGTGAGACACAAGTTCACTGGGAACCCCGTCTAAAAGCAGGCTAGAGGTGCTCATCACCCATGAAAGGGGCCATGGGAGTCTGGTGCAATGCAAGTTGGAGGGATCATGTCCGTTGGCTGGCCTGGGAATGGCCCGGGATCCCCTGGGGGAGCTGGAAGAAGTGGGAACTCTGGGCCTCTTTGCTTAGGCTACTATCCCTGTGACCCAACCCCGGATAAGTGGTGGAAAACGGATGGATGGATGGATCATTAAGAAATGGAAGAAAAGCCTAGCTGGGATACATGTAAGCAGCTTCATTGTTTGCTCCGTGCAACTCCACACAAAACTTTGCACAAAAGCAAAGAAATGAGGATTTCTTTTCTGCCTTGGTAATAAATCTCATAGTTTTGGAATTAACCAAAAGGGAGCTCAGCAGCATGTGGAGCAGCCGCAAACATCCAGAGAAGCCTGGCACCTGCTCCTCATGCTGGCCACCAGCTCGGTCACACACGGCATCCCATTCGTCAACCAGCAGCTGTCACTGGTCAGCTAGTGTGGTTTTGTCAGTCACTCTGTCATGAACAGGATGCCAAAGCTCGTCAGTGATGATGACGAGCCCTGTTTGTCCAGAGACGGAAAAAGCTGTTAGCCTATCAGTGCGGCCATTAGCATGGCGACCTCTGCCTTCTCCACACTTTGACCCCACGATCCAGCAGCTATAGGCAGAGTCAAGGCTGAACCTAACACTCCTCCTTATAGGAGTGAAAAAGAAAATACAGATTTATATAAATATTGTGCTGTTTTTTATTTCACAATTTTAAACAACTTGTTTTGTTTTAAAAAACAATTGAAAAAAAAAATTATATCTTCCTTTTTTTTTTCTTTTTCTTTTTTTCTTGCCTTTCCAGCATTATATCAGCAGTACAACACCCATCTCTGCTACTGATCCCCTAACCCTAAATGTGGAACTTTAAAAGGGAAATGTCCAAGTATAAGATGAGCTACATCCAAACACACTTAACTTGTAGAAAAGGAAAAACACCAAACGAACATGTGAGTTATTTGAGAGTGTTAATTAAAGCTGCTTTTAGACTTCAGAATCTTGTGACCTTCTATGATTGCATTTTAATGTCTTTTTTTAACAACATAATTTTCTAACCAAATGGAGAAAGAGCATTAAAAAAAGCTTATTTTTTCTTCTAACTTCTGCAAATCTAGTCAGGCATGTTTGCTGCTACGATAAGAAACGTAATAAATCTTGTAAGGAAATTCCAGCCTGCTATCCAGATATTCTCCAATAGCCTTGCCATGTAGCTGTGTGTATGTGTTTGCGTGTGTGTGTGCACGCCTGGAACACGTCAGTCAACGCTTCGGCCCTGCTGCACAGAACAACAGCGGCTATAATGGAAGAAACTTCAACCCCACGACCTTTCAGATCAACACCGAGGAGAGTTCAGACTGAATGACCCCGATTATCCACTGAGGATAAACAGGAAGACAAGAGATAAAGATGTCCAAGATGCTGCACGGGGGAGGTACCACAAATAAACACAACTCTGAGTATACAGAGCAGTAGTAAGTGGAGAGAAGGACTAAACAAAAGCAATGAAATTAGACTAAAGCAAACAGAAGAGGAAGGGACTCAGTCCTGAGCATCACAGTCAGATGTTGCCTGATATGAGCTGAAGTTCAGACTCATAAGCTGTGGACTTTGCAAATGTGATTTATAGGTAAGTATGCACAACCATCTTGGGTTCTCTAATGGTCCAAAAAAAGAGAAAACTGGAAACTGAGGCTACAATTCACACACACTCACCAGAACTGGACAATAGAAGATGGAGACCTGATGAGTCTGTTTCAGCTCCATGTTCAGATGCTGGGCTCAGAAATAGATGGAAACATCATGAAAACATGAATCCATCCAGGACTGGATCAGGCTGCTGCTGGTGTGATGGCACATTTTGGGCTCCTCAGTACCAGCATGTCCTGGTTTAACAAGCACAGCCTACCTGCTAAATTACTGCTGTCCATCCCTTTCTGAGCACAGTGGAGCATCTTCTGATGCTGCTTCCAGCAGGATGATGCTCCATGTCACAAAGCTCAGATTAATGAGTTCACTGGACTCCTACGGCCTCCACAGCCACCACATCTCAGTCCATTATTCCACCTTTGGGATGCTGTCATGTCAATATGGAGCAACGTTTCCTACATCTTGTTATATTGTATGCTACGGTTTTGTAAGTACGATTTTCTACTGGGATTATTACAGAACACTAAAACAGCTGGACGATGCAGAGAATTTGTTTTGTCCAAAATTTAAAGTAATTTTAGCTTTGGTATACTTTCATACATTTGAAGAGTCTTAGAAAATTAAGACAATCACAACAATACCTGCAATAATGATAATACAGTAAAAGGCTACACCAGCTATTGGTAACTCCCTTTTGTTTTGTTTATTTGGGGAAAAAACATAAATTTTCAGAGACTGATGTCCTTAGACGCATTTATAATGAAAGTGACTGCATGTGAGAGTTAAAACTTCTGTTTGCTGGCAACATTCCTGTGGTTTTTTATGTTTCCAGCAGAAAATGTCTCAAAATAACACTTTGCAAAACATAAAAAAGAGCAGGAACATCCGACATTAGGGAACCACTTCCCATCTGCAGCATGATGGACAAATGTGCTTAGTTCTGTAGAAATAATCTTCACCTCTGACCCCGCCCAGCCTGTCCTTTTCCATTCATTTCATGGATATCTTACAATGTTTTTCCCCCGTCATCTTTGATCCCTCTCACTTCCCGTAGTGTTGCTGTACACTTCCTGGTCAAATGTCACAGGTGTCTCTGTACGGTTGGACGACTCATGTCCTCAGGCTTAAGTGCTGACTCGCACTGTTTGCTTCAAAACAGGATGAATGCTTAACAGGCAACGCTCGCTTACTGTAACACACACACACACACACACACACACAAACACACACACGCACACACACACACACACACACACACACACACACACGCACACACACACACACACACACACACACACACACACGCGCGCACACACACGTCCAGAGCAGGAAATCAATGACAGGACTCAGTGTTGAACTTCATTAACTACACTGCCACCTACAGTTCACATGATGTTCAACAAGACAAGGATTTGTTCTATAAATAGATGGAATATGTGCATTCATAGATGAATTAAGTAATAAATTAAATAATAAATAAAAAATAAATACAGACATAAATGAATGAATAGATAAATAAAAAGCTCCTAGTTTTCATTCTTGATTTCCCAATTTGTCTAAAAAGCTACTTTATCATAAAATATGTCTAAGCCTTGACTTCAACAGACTTATTATTAAAGATTATCGACTCCAAACTATCCTGGTAAGATTTCTGCTTCGGTTTTATTAAATTTCGATATCTGATGCATATTGGATGCAATAGGTTGTGATTGAAATAAAGATAGAAGCTTTTCTTTTCTAACTGGAAAAAGAACAACTAGCAGTAAAACATTACATTTATTTTGCTCTTTTACGTGTTCCTTGCACTGTATCATTAGTGAGCAGCAGGAGATCATTTCTTTTGATCAACTAACTGATTGAATGATTTGGCTTTTTTATAATGATGAAAAGCCCAACACAATGAATAGTTTTATAAAATGTTTCCCTCATGCATTTTCCTTAAGTCATTGCAATCAAACATAAATAGAATAACAAGACCCGTTTTAACAGTGTTGAGAGAAACATCCATCATTACCCATCCTAAATTGACAAAAACACTGGTTGCAAGTTGTCTTTAACAACTGTGTTGTTATATCCAGATGTATTAAAGATAAATGGCCTTTTGCCTTCACTTTGATTTTTTTAAGTGTGCTTCTAGCCCACTCAGATACTAGCTCCATCCTAATTTCACTCTGAGAAGTCATTTTATAGGTAAGTCATGTAAAATGAACCACAACTGTTGTCCATAACCATGCCGAAGTTCAGGCAGGCAGTTTTAAAATGAATCATCTCAGTGGAAAACAATTTCTACGTTTACACCCTGAAATTCTGGCAGCTTTACCATAGCCTGAGTTCTCTGACGTGCCCCTTGTAACAAGCATAGTACACAAGCAAGTCAATAAACAACTAAGCTCATGACTGAGCTGGTTGACGATGCAAACACAAGGTTAAAAGTAATTATAATCTCGGTTTGGGACGTCTATTAATTTGTTAACTTGGTGGGTATCGCAGGCCTCAACATCAGAAAATTACTTTGCAATCTCTCTGAAATGGCCACTGTGTGAGATATTTTAAATAAAATGTGTCATTATTAAATCCGTCAGCATGATGCCCAGGTGAGTTTTACACTTGATACTAACGACTATCTAAACCTTTTTTTTCCTCCTTGCTGTGTGTATCCTGTGATTAAACAAACCATTGTATCCAAGTACGTAAGACATATTTATTTGTCATATTCATCGTATTTATTTGTATTCAGTAACATTATATGAATCACATTTACTTTTATTGCAGCTTTTCTACAGGAAGCATCCGGCTCTTCAGATTCTCTGAACGTCTAACTTTGTTGCTGATTCGGCTTTAAAAGATGACTCAATAAAAGATATCTTCAGTTAAATGACCTCATAAAGAGCGGCTTAATGTATCTGAAAGTATTATAGACTCGTGCGCCTATGCTACTAACACAATGCAATCTGGATTTTGGTGAAAGTGCACTCAGAGCTGTTGAGTAAACTTTGATGTGCCATTATTGTAGGTGCAGAGGACAGAGTTCAGCCTGGTTTACTCTAACGTGGGCCTGTAAAATTACTCACTTACAAGGTAGTTATTACAGTAACCGGAGCAGATCAGACAGCCTCGTCCCTTTGTCACACGTTCACCTGACACATGCTGAAAAGTAAAAGGCACCACCATTGTTACACCCTCTCATTCAGATACACAATAGGCTGATTTACTATATATAGACGCCCACATTTGGGGCAGGAGTAAATCCGGATGGATATTAAGTTCTCTGCAGTTGTGGTGATAATAATTGTGACTTTGCAGCTTTACTATTGGGCGCATAATGACGTACATACAAACTAAATAATGAGCCTGAGACTTATCAGCTGTTTTTTAAAAGGAAACGCAACACATTTTAAATAATAATTTGTGTAATAAGAAGCCGACTGAGACGCACCATTTTTATGGCTTACAGCTTCAAGTGCTGATATCTGATTTCCTGCAATTGACCTGATTGCAGTAACTTTATGATAAAAGGCTTACCTTCATGTATTTTGTGCTTCTGCTGATAGACGCGGGTCACTGAGTACTTTGTTATCAGCAGATAGCTGAGCGGATCATGAAGACGTTAGGAGATAACTAGCGTTTGGCTTCTAAATTACAGCCAGCGTCATATGACTGCATTAATCATGGAATAAGGGGAGGGATGCAGTATGTTTTAGATCAGATTAAAGTTCTGCTAAATTAGATAATAGTGCTGTTTTACTTAGTCAGACACATGAACATGTTTTTTAAGCGTTTTGCTGAACTTTTTATATAATTAGTTGACTAAGTTCAGCTTATATAAGAAAAAAGTTTCACTAAGAAATTCAAAATTATCCATTAGGAAGAAAGTATATGAAGAAGGGAGATAAATTAGAATGTCTAAAGTTGAGGAAGATTATGGTTTAATCACATTATTTAGCCCAGTAACATTTTGAAGTAACATTTTAGCTAGATCTTTTTTTGTTTACCAATAGCCAATTGCAATTAGCACCTTGTTAGCTACATGTTAGTGGAATTCAACAAGCATATTGCTAATTTGTCCAGTGATTCAGTGATGACAGACAATGTGGAGATGAAGTTCGCCGACTAGCTACAAAACTGAAAACAGACATTAATTTAACCACATAACCTCAAAAAATTAGCAATATTTTCCCTTGATGAGATATCACTAATGCTTCATTAGTTAAATGAGATAGCAAAGTGAATTACCGTGATGTTTGTCTATCAAATTTCATACTTCTCATCCATTCAGTCTCCACAATCTCTTCAGTCATGAGGGAGCTGCAGCCTATTCCAGCTGCTATTAACCATCCTGGACAGGAAACTGGTCCTTCACAGGGTCAACACAGCGACAATAAACAACACTGTGGTCAGTCTAGAATAAAAAGATGTATCTATCGTGTGTTTGGATTATGGGAGGCTGCTGGAAAGAACCATCACAGTAAGGCCTCAAACCAAGACTCAGACCAGGCACAGTCATCCTATAAGTTGAACATACCTGCAAAATACTAAAATACCATGGCATAAGAGGCCACCCTGGAGTTTTTTACATGTCCTGTATGTAAGATGGAGGATCTTCAGACATGTTCATCTCTAGACATGCTGAGAAGGTTATTGAGACGTCTTCTAGTTCGTTATGAACCAATCAGATCCCTCAGGGTCAGATCTACTTTCTGTTGCCAGTTGAGTGTAATAGACTGTACAATGCATGGTTCGGAGTCATTTCATTCGCCCATGGTCTCACACACAGTAAACATTTTATAACAAATTTATATTTTACTTTATTTTTGCAAAACTTGCTAAATATGCTTAAGTATTACGGTAGCTTTATGTACTTTTTATGCTTAACAATGCTGCTAAGAGAATCCATTCTACAATGAGTTTTTATCATTCTATCAAAGCCAGCTGATCTGGAGTTGATTAACGCGTTGCTACGCCCATAGCATAGTGATGAATAGTGATTTATATTCCCATAGTGATTTATATTCCCAAAATACATGTGCATATGTGCGAAAATAATGCAAACCTGGTTGCATTAGAATACTAATAGACCGACAGAACTGACAGAAGACAGAACTAGTTCACTTCACTTTCCCCATCCAAGGTAATAAATATGGTTTGTTTGCAACATTGGCTCAACTGGAACAACTGGCACACCTGTTGCATTCTGGTGCATCCAAATTTATTCTATAGCGTTGACTTAATGAGCTGCAAACAGCCACATGGCCACCACATGTGACCCACAAGGAAACTGCCCTGAGGAAGGCTTCCTGTATGGCACAACTCTGGCTCACAAAATACTTCCCGGTGTCTTAACTGAGCCTTTCAGTGCCAAAAGTAGGCCAAATCGGCCGAAACATAGCTGCTATCTGGGCTGTGTTGTGAAAGTTGGAAAAAATAAACCCTTGGTGGCTCTGTTCTGACTATCTTCAGGAATCAGATTTTCTGGGAGCACTTTGGCTGCCATAGAAGCTGATTTCTCAGAAATAGGCATAGTCCCACTACAAACAAAAAACAATCCCTTTCAGCTAGGGCTAGTGATGGATAGCTTGACCTATTAGCAGAAACTCTAGCTGTAGCAGTCACCATGTGCAACCTGAGATCGATCTTAAGTTTTCAGGCTTACTTGACCGGCATCTTGTGAGTTTGCAGATCTCAAACCAACTAATCATTACAGTATGTTATATGTTAAGTTTCTCTCACTTATCTTCAAATCTAACCTAAATTGTTCAAAGTAGGATGTTTTGTTGTGATTTTATGCCTGTTACTCTGCTCTGCAGCATTGTTGTACATCTGACCACCCAATCATCACCAAGTTACATGGATGCTTTATCACCAACCTTTGGTGCCTGCAGTTTCCCATAGGGATTCAGAACGCAGAGAGGAAATGCCGCCACTGACAGAGGAAACTAGATTTCAGTGAGGACATTGATAGCATGTTTTTCTTTCTCCCCCTGCCACTCTCCAATCTCTCTAAACAGGACATTCACATCCACACCCATCATCATGGCTGTTCGACAACTTCCACCCTCTTAAAACTTCCTCCTCTCATGGTGAGGATATAGCAGGAATTCAATGACTTCCTGCTCTGAGAGGAAATTGCACGTTGGTTTTGTCTGCGATGACGCCAGCCTCTCTCGTGAGAGAATATAAACTTAAGGCCCCAGTGTGGAATAATTACTCCCATCTAGCGGTGCACTAATTGAATCAAAAAGACCGAGCCGTTTAAGAGCGCCACTACCACTACCAAGGCCGCTGAGACTCATGAATGTGAAAACATCAACATCTTGTGGAGGTGATGAGGGACACAACAATACATGAATTCCACACCGATGCCGATAAGCTACAAGCATGCCCTCCATGTATCTACTACCAAGCTACTGCTAATAGCTAACATCCATGCTTTCATGTTTCCATCAAATTCTGAGCCCATCATCTGCATTTGGAGCTGAAACATGACTCATCATGTCTCCATCTTCTATTGTCCTGTTCTTATCTGACAGGAGGGACCCCCGGTGGTCTCCTGCTGATAGAGCCCATCTGCTTCAAGCCTGGATGTGTGTTCAGAGATGATATTCTACATATCTTGGTTGGAACCAGTGCTTTTTTTTACTTCATGTTGCCTTTCCATAGTCTCCAACCAGTCCGCCCATTCTCCTCTGACCTCTGATATCAACAAGATACTATGTCTGCTGCTCGCTGGATCTTTTTCTCTTTTTTGACCGACGTCTGACATCAACGACATTCCAACCTGATTTCAGCATCGCTTCCTAAAATTATTCTGACCCTACATTGATCACACATTTAAAATATTACCATCGTTAGAAGGAATTTGTTATTAATGCATGTTAACTCTGACACAACACCGTAATGAAGATCATTAGAATTAATTATTCGCTTGGAATGTGTACGAAACAGATCAGAGCGAATGTGCATAAAAATGAAACTGTGTAAAAGAGCATGGATCTCTGATGCTGTGGAGTCAGTATGACATAAGTTACAGAAGCATCTCTCTACCAAGGTTTTTGTGTATCAGCCAGTTTTTAATACTAAAGGAGCTGTTCCACATCTGAATTTTTCAAAGGAACTTCAAAGCTTTCTAGATAATATAGTTTGGTCGTAAAGCTCTGCTTCAAATGTACCCTTAAATCGGCAATAAGTGTGTAATAATTTCCATTCTGGTTTATTTACTAACTGTAGCCTAGATTCCTCATCAGCCTGTGACACAGCCATATTAAAACATTTAAGGTCATTACTCGCATATCTGTATTGGCAAGGTGAGAATGATTCATAGGCCTAAAAAAAGTTTTTATTATATCCACATAATCCCACTGAAAATCTCATTCACATAAACAGCTTTCAGGCATGCCATAAAGTCACTGCCAGGTTTTAAAAATATAGGACCACTGACTGTTTTTCCACCCCATATCACCCTATGACAGCATTTGGGGTATATTTACATATTATATATGTTTATGTACCTGTATGTATATATATGTATATATAAATTTTTTTATACACCTAAATAAAGTCAACATGCCCGGTTAAACACATCATTAAAGGAATACTTCTACCTCAGAATGATGTGCCTTCATTGTTTTGATTTCTGAATGAGGAGATGCTTGATCTTGTCCATTGCTGTTAACTTCTTTTGGTGGAAACTGATTTAAGGTTTCCCTTTAACCCTCAAAGTTATACATAGTTCCAATAATTATGGCAGGAAGTTCTTTATTGTGTTTAAACCACACCAATTGTGGTTACAGCTCACTGAACACCTTTTATCAGGTATTTTATTAGCTCCTACTTTTAATTAATTACTCAAAATTTCTCAGCTCTAAGTTTCCACTGCTGTAAAATGTGGACTTTTATGGACCTTTTTAAACGGGCGCTGCTCAACATCACCGTAAAGGAATTTATGCAGAAAGAAAACCTCCCCACATCTCCGGCTGCATGATAAATATAAAAAAAATGTTCCATAGTGTTAATCAGCATGAGGGGTGAGTAGAAAATGAAGGCACATCATTCTGAGGGTGAAGTATTCCTTCAACACCAGAGGAACTTTTATGACAATCACAGTATCAGTCAGAAGTGGCAGGATCAGGGATTCAAAAACATTTTCATAGCCCTCAAAAGGAAAACCAGCCATGCGTAAATACCTTTGGCTAATTGCACTCACATTTGTTTGCATGCAGTGCAGTTTCTCTATACATTCTGTTAAAATGAAACCCACGTATTTGTCTCTTTAGCTGTTCCAAAGAAACTGAGCTATGACTTAAACTCAGATATACGCATTTATGGGTTTCTACAATGCCGCATTTCAGTTTTATCCGGGTTTACACCTATGGACAAGCATCTCCTCATTCAGAAATCTAAATAATAACAATGCTTCATCTATGCGGACATGACTTATTTCTGCATGTATTTTCTTGTTGTCATCGATTTAATTTGTGATCCATATCACAACTTTTAAATCTACAGAAGCTACCATCTCATCTTTATTCCAGAAGTTAAACACTATTTCCTTCCCATGATTTACTTTTTCATACTCTTCTATATGTGACAGTGAGGGTGCTGTCACTATGCCTCCAATAGATCATGCACCCTGGATTACTTGGCCACAGGGATCAATCCCTGCCCAGGCCCTCCTTTGTCCTGTTGTTAGTTAATCAACAAATGTTTATTCTGATTAAAAATCAGGATGAAAGTGTTCCTCTCCAGTCCTGGAGTGGGTTCTGAGGCACACTGGTAAACCCGGCTGCATCTAAGCTGTTCCTGTCATGTTGGAGCATGGAATATTGAAAACTATCCCATTTCTTTTGGAACTTTCTCCCTGTTTTGGCCAAACTCAGTAAAGTCAGAAAGATAGTCCAAGACATTAGATCATAAATCTGATAACCAAACAAGGCAACTGATTCATCCCCGGAGGGTCACATGCGTATCATTAGATAATGATCAGAACTCCATGACGACCTCCTCCTCTGACCCTCATCGCTGATTTTTTATTCCCGAATGCCACTAATCGAATCTGACAACTGGGAGCATGTCTGTCGACCTTGATGCTGCGCAAAGGTCAGGAAACAACAAACAACACTTTTAATGTGCCGTGATGCTAAAAGTGAGTGTTTTAAGCATTAAAACAGAGGAATCTGGAAACCTACTTTGCACCTTCTTTGAGGTGAAACAGAGCTGTTAATCAGAAGTGGGTTTGTTTGTTTCTCTTCTCATTATGATCCGCATCTTTCTTCGCTGCCTCCCCCCAGAGAACAGAGGAAATATGATGTAATCACCATCTGCTGTACGACGTACGTTTCTGTTTGTGGAGACCTGGTGGAGCGTGAAAGTGTACAGCCACACATTTGTTCAGAAAGCACTGAATTACTGAGAGTTCATTAAAGATTTTTATGCTTCTTTTTTTTCCATTTAGAGTGTCTATCCAGGTTTTTTCTCTTCTAACCAGATGAGACGCAGTCTGCATTCCCCCAGAAGTCATGACTTCTGCCAAGTCTCATTCATTTTGAGGTGAGGAGGTCTAGGACAAGAAGAGCAATCAAAACGATACGAAGACAAAATAATATTTGCAAGCTGTAAAACTTTTTCTTCCCACCAGGCATATTATAGATTTCCTGAATCCTTATGGCCTTGGGAGTATTCCAGGTATTATATTATGTATCCCTGTTTTTCTCAGATGACACAGGGCTAAAAGATAGTATATAATTAAAGTGAAAATTGTGTGAAAATGAGTGTTGTTTATTGTTTGAAGGGCTACAGTGGCCTCTTTACTGATCAGAGAGATTCACATCTTAGCTTGAATGAAAACTGAAAAGCCCCTTTTTAAATGATGCCAAAGACAACATTGTTAAACACTGACATAAGTCCTATACTTGAGTCTAAATGCATCTAGATGTCATTTTCTAAAGGGGGATGGGCAACTTTATGAGCTGATAACTATGATATAGCTGCCAGTCAGGAAAGGTCATACCAAAATATCAACTACAGACATGGATCTTTTAAAGAATAATAAGTAAGTTTCGTCACCTTGACTGGTACAGATAACTGGTCTGGCCCATGGACTAACATGGTCTATATGAACACCGTTTTCACCAAGGGGTCCAGGTACAGTAGTAAGGTACGATTTGGTGAGGTTTGCTTTAGTAAACCCTGTACTCTGTTGCATTTCCACAGTAAACCGTACCCTTACCAGTAGGTGGCTTATCGGCCTGTTACTGATAGGTGCATCATTGTGTAACAGGGTGATGTCATATGGTGCGATGCCTTCCTTGAATTATAATGAAGAATGTGACACCGAAACAAAGGAGGAGAATTGAGAGATCCAGCTCTTTCGGTTCTTTCTTCTTGGCATGAGGCTTTAAACAGCAAAACATGTTCATTGTGTTTAAACATGGAGCGGTTCCTGTTTGGTTCGCTGTGCACAGTCACACAGGAAGCCACGATTCATTCGACCAAGCAGCAGATTGCTGTGTGTCATGCTTCACTCGTTTAAGTCACACTGATAAGAATAGCGTCTCAAGGGAAGGTTACCAAAAAAAGTAGGTTGCCTGTGGAAATGCAAAAGAATGTGTACAACCCATCCTGGAGCAATCCGGGCTAGATAGATCTATAAATGTAGATGTATGTGTTATAATAAATAAAGATGACACATAGCACAAATTAAAAACATTTCAGGCTTGCCTTAAGAAATTAAAAGAAACAAAACTGTTTTAGGATGGGGTATGAATACTTGGTGGAAATTATGCAGCTGTAGCTCTAAACATCGATCCCATCAGTACAATATGTTAACATTACCTCTGCAAAGGCCAACTCTGACAAAGTGAATCAAAATGAAGTGTCTTATTTCTAAAGCACCATTATAACTGCTCCCAACCATACTGTACATAGCAAAACAAAGAGCATCCACAATACTGAAAATACTGACTATAAAATACACTGAAATTACTAAATATATATTTATCTACTCAGGACTTGAACAGAGAGAAGCTCTGGTAGGTACAGAGGAGTTAACCCATTCAGACATCTAAAAACCATCATAAGGACATCAAAATGACTATTTTGGCAGTTTGTCACAAATACTATGCAGAAAATAATAAGAATCAATGTTTCGTTATCCATCCATTAAGTTACTTATTAACCAATCCCTGCAATTAGCAGCATTAACAGAGACAAACAGCCATTCACTCAATTCAAAATACCTAACGTGCATGTCCGAACTGAGTAGTGTTCAAACCCTTCCACAACCGAGGTTTGAACTAGCAACCTTACTGTGAATCGGCAGTGCTAACCCCCTCACCACCATGCCACTGTAAAGTAAGTAATAACAGTTGCTATAGTAAAAGTAGTGAAATCGTCAAAACTAGAACCAGTAATGGGATAGAAAATGATTGCAATGGTATTACTTACTCAAACCAATGGCAAAAATGTTCACACGTTTCATTATAGCCACAGAAAAATTTGGAGAAATTTCAAAAACCTCCAAACTCCTCTCACTGTTTGTCATGTCCATGATAACAACTTCCAGGTTGTTCAACTACTCTCTGTGGCGATTTACAAACCTCTTTGGATGTCCATTGAGCAATCCTTGTTTGGATTTCATCAAACCCTTCACGGGTAGTTATGCATGCATAAATTGCCAAAATTGTCTCTTGCTTTAACACAGTTTGTTGCAGAGTTTTTGCTCCCCTGTTGGCCACAGCTGCTCATTCACCCATGAACAAACTTCCTTCGATGCATCCTTTTACATGCATGTTATCAGCATAACCCTGGCCCTATGAAACCCACTCAGAGCTCTGTTTTACAGTTATGCCATACTTTTGTGGAGCTCATCAGTTTTACATACTCCTCTGACTCGAGGCCTGTTACTAAACCTTCCAATGTGACTAAACCATTGTCGGGCTGTCAGAGAGAGACAGATACGCCCCACCATGTGAGCTGGGTGCAGAGTGAAACTCCAGCCGCAGAAGTCAGTAAATCAGACAGATGCTGGGGTTTGCGGTCGACCAGTAGAAGATCCATCATGGCATGCATGTCAGAGCACGGAGAGCTGCCAAGGCTGACAGATATACAGCGGCATGCAGACATGGATGCATGTAGACAAACCAAGAGGTCACTTTGTATCGGATGAGTTGTGTTAATAAATAAACGAGTGGATCTGATGAGAGAAAAAGAGCGAGAATAGGAAGAAAAAACACTGGAATAGCCTAATCCATGTTTCCAGTCATCTCTTTCCCGCCCCTCCCCTCAGATTTGCAAGGCACTCTAAGACTTAAAAAGTGGGAATCCTGTGGTTTTCCTGTCATAATTCAAATAACGGTCAACCAAGGACATACACACACACACACTTATACAGACACACACCTCCACATTTTGCTGGTTTCAACGGAGCAGCCATGTCATGTGTCCAGAAGGCATGCATGTTAAAAACACAACACAGATGTTATCCATCTTTACAGGGAAGAGAGAAATGATCCACATTTCTTCAGATACTGATTAACTACTTCCAACTCTCAGTGCAAGCTCTTATCAGTCAGTTTCACAATCGAGTCCTCGGATCTCATGATCTGCATTCATCTCCACAGCCTTGATTTTATAAAGAATAAAGCCTAAAAATGGTAAAAAAGTACTCCAAGGGCTTCGGAATTTACTTGAAAAGATATTACCAAAGCAGAGGTATTGAGCTATGAATAAAATGCAAATATCGTCAATATGTGTTGTTATTTTCTTATTGTGCAATCCTCCGATCCACCAGGAAACTCAAAGCTGGAACGAATTTCAGCAACTACCCACGTATTTATCTGTGTTGCTCATTCCAGAGATGCACAACCCTTAAAGGTTATGCATCATTGTAAAGATGACTAATCAGGCTTTCCAAGTATGTATAAAACAGAAGCAGTTGGTTAAAGGGTACAAATAATAGACCAATACAAATGCCATGACTTTTTGAGCAAAGGTTAGATGATTAAATGTTGCAGCTGATAAAAAAAACTTGGCATAAAAGCGTTTTTCTATATGTTGGATTGAGAAAAACTTAGAAAGAAATGCAGAATATAGGATTTAAAACCTTCACTTGTGAACAAATCAAGATAAAAATTTCCATCTAAGCATTTTACTTTGACCTCCAAACTTTCCTCCTGCATGTGGCACGAAGATGATAAAATACTTTCAAATATGCTCAGAAAATGTGTTTTTAGCAAGACTGCCGTCCAAATAGTTTATTTAACCTTTTCCCAACCTCCTCTGTGCTCAGAGCCTTCTCTGTGCGACTGATACATAACTCTTTGAAAATGGATCATAAATATAATTTCATTCTAACACAGAAAATCTTTGGGGATTTCCTGGCACAGATGAGCTTTGGCAAATTTGTGGATTGTGCTGAATTTGATACTTTCCTAAACTGTCTTTCATTTCATTATATTTTGCTTCTTCTTAAGCCGTTGTCCAGGCTTTCAGATGGTCTCTCAAAAGTTTCCTTTGTTTTTTGGATTTTTCTTGTCACTCATTCTCAGTCTAGTCTTTGTACCTGACCCTATTCAGAGGAACGAGTCCCTTATAAAAGTGTTATGTCTACATATAACCCAAAGACAAAGCGAGGGTTTCCCAGATCTGGACGAGGATAAATAACTTTGGTTTGACGGGTAAACAACAAGTCACACAATTGTCACTATGAATGAGAGCCATGTGTAGCACTCCAGCAATCAGACCTTTGTTGTTGGGTGAGGGGATGTCTTTACTATAAGCTAAACCACAAGCAAAATATAAACCAAAAAAAATAAACAAAACTCCTCCAAAAGAACTCTCAGACCAGAAAAGCAAAACTCTGACGTGATACAACAAAGACTGATTCCAGTGTGCGCTGAGGAAAGCAGACGTTACACTCCTCATGTGTCAGCATCATTCTGCTGGATCTATTTCTATATAATTAGCTGCAAAACTACTCAGGGTAGAAGGAAAGATGGATGCAGGAAAATCCCGTATTCCTGAATGAAATAAATAACAGGACCTGTCACAGAAAGGATTTACCATTTAAAGAGGTTTGATCGATTGGTTTAACTTTTTATGTGAAGAAAAGACTAATTATAAGCAGGAAAACAAAAATATTATACAGAAAAAGTCAGAAATTTTTTTTTTCTGGCTCATATGTGCTTCATAATTTTCTTATTAAAAGATCTATAGATCAAGAAATATATAGTAATAATAATAATAATAATAATAATAATAATAATAATAATGTAATAATCAGTTATAGAAACAATAAAGGCTCTTATGGTGCGTTCCAGTTGTCTCCGAATTCCGAGCGGAAGTCGGTCGGTGACGTCATTCCGAGGTAAACAGCGTTCCAGTTGCACAAACTCGGAAAAAATGGATCCTCCAGCAAAGCTGCGTGTGTTGTTGCTCTTCCAGAGTACAAAGAGCTACTTTTAATATAATGCTTTCA